>JAMRYI010001024.1:0-50522 GCA_029231635.1 Ditylenchus weischeri | reverse complement strand
GTATAGAATTTAAAAACACGATTTTGGCTTGGTCCCCTGTGGTTTGGGTCCTACCTATCTGGAGGCCACTAACAGACAAAGACGTTAACCACAAGAAAATCAAACAAAAATTATGTTTTCCATACTGTATGCGAAAAAATGCGTTCTTATATTCAGTCGATTGGTATTTACGGAATTTCGAAATTCGGCCTACAAAAAAAGTTATGGTAGAAACAAAACAGAGACAAATTCAAGCCACCCTGTAAAATTGTTTTTTATTACAGTTGGCGGACAAAGAAGTACTTAGAACGCCAGTCCACTTGAACCGCCAAAGGCACAACAACAGTCTGGAAAAGTGCGATAACCATACGACCATGCATCACACAGAAGAAATGCCACATATAAAATCCTTGCCCACATTTTTTCCAAGTTCAGACATTGAATCGTGAACTTTTTGCAAATAGTTCTCATATTTGTCTTTCGATTACTTTGCCCAATCTAGATATTCAAGTCTACATAAACACAATTTATTGACTTAATCCAACACACATCCCTCTAACAATCTCATATATTACAGTTGGCCACGCAGGCAGAGAACAAACTGGAAATACAGGTTCAAATTCTTGTCGGTAATGATTCAATTTCTTTTCATCGCCAGAAGACACCACAAATGCATTGGAACCAGGTGCATGCAGATATTCGACGAATCGACAGCCCTTTTGGCCTAGAATTTTGATAAGTACTAATTTCAATTGTTACCAAAGCCGACTCACCAATTGACGTCACGAAAGCAGCAAGTGTATCAGGATTTCGAATAGTGCAGGAAATATAGGCAATTGCATTAGAAGATAAGCCTAACAGATCATAGAGCAAGGAGCAAAGCGGAGGAATTATTTCCAGATCATAGACCACATCTAAATCGATCATGCAATGATTAACCTCACGGCCGGCTTTTTATAATACAGTCAAACCTCCGATATCTGAGTTCGACGCCCTGCTAGGTGCGACACTTTTTTACCTCGATTTTCTTCTTCGAAAGTCGAGGTAGAAAAGTTGCAAGACCCGGTAAGGGGTCGACTATATCTTAGGTTCGATTGTATGCAAGTCGTACGAAAAAAATTTTCACAAGAGCAACATACAGAACTTTTTTTTAAACTCTTATGTAATTGGTTGCACTTTACTGATCATTTGCATAACCAATAGTGCATAACCAGTTCCAGGTGATTTAATTAGTTGGTATTAAATGTAAAAGGCACAAACATTCGAGCCCCTAATAATGATGCTGCCCTATCCCGCGAATAAGTTGAAAAATGTAGTAACAATATTTTTTTATGACCAGAGCAGATCATAGATAAAGTTAAGTGCAACTAAAACGACTACGACAGAGATTTTGACCTACCTGAGGCTAATACCTAAAGAACCAACATAAGATATTAAAACATCACAAAGTTTGACTTACAACGTTCGGCACAGCAGGAAGGTTACAAAGGTCATAGCTAGTAAAGTCAAGCATCTCTACAAAGATGCGGTTCGCTCTACCAGCACCCCCAGTTACATCCTTATCGTAATTCAAAGAGACATTCTGCTTGAGGCGTTCCAAGACTTCTGAGTTACTATCAGTAAGCACCAAACTGCTCAATTTCGATATATACTTGCCAGCACAGATACCTGTTCAACAAAAAAGTTTTACACGGATCACGAGAAATCTGACTTACCAGCCAGTCCACATCCAGAACCTAGCTCAAGCACATTCAACTGTTTGTTTCTCACCTCACCCGAACCCAAACGAAGGAATTCTGCCATGCAAATGGCTGCCTTGAAAACAATATCAAGTCAAGAAATACAAAATAATCCACTCCATACGTGCCAAGTCGCCAGTCCAGTAGTACCTAAAAACACAGGTCATAAAGGAAGTTTATGGTTATTTATGCGGGCACAGAACACAAAGTCTTCAGAGTTATTTTCTAAACTTATTTCTGCTCGCAATAGCGAATCTGCAAAAATTCGATTATCACGAATTTCCAAAACTTGGAATTTTCAGATTCGGTAAAAAACCACGCAAAATAATTTAAAAAATCGGCACATCTAGATTGCTGGTCAAAAAAAAATCCACATCGCAGTATTTTCCAAAGTTGCGTCCCACACAAAAATGATTTATTCAATATCTCACCATTGGATATTTGCAGACAATTCTCGCGGATCACAAAGCACTGCGCGTTTTCCAAGTCCAAAAAAATTCGGTGAAAAAATCGATCTTCTTCTTCCGCAGACACCATAGCTACACAATCTGTCATACAAGGAATCAAGGTTCTAGTTCCCACATTTCTAGCTATAAATGAACCTATTTATTTGCAAATCCTATACATTCAAGCGACAATAACCTTTGCAATAACACTTTTCAATAGGGTTCTTTCATAAGATTTTTTGCCAGGATAGGTGCTTCTCATCTCGCTAGAAAACAATAAATCTAGATTTTCATACAGCCTCAGACACTCAGGAAATTGATCGAACACTTCATTTGACACTGGAGCCCCAGCCATATAGCACAGAGCAAACTTCCTGATCTCATCAGGCAGAAGACGAAAACTTTGGATGGTCCCCTTTCTTAGGCTGTCGAATTTTGAAGGTTTTCGACTTGACGTTGACATCTAAATTTCAGACGGAGTATAAGGCGACAATAGAAGTTTTTGCCTGCTGCCAGAGCGAGGAAAACTTAAAAAAAGATTACCGTATGAGGTTGAAGGAGGCAGATAGGCCGGTTTTTCATACGGAATCCTGAAAATACGAAAAGTATTCTGTCCAACAAAAAGGTTTCTCCAAATGAGGTACAAGTTACCCGTAATGCTTGGCGATCTCAATCTTTTTCTAAGAAATATTAGTAATGGCTCAGCCAATTATTGAAAGAATATTTTTTACCTCAGCGTCTTGTAGAAATGTACGGACCTTCTGCGAGTCTGCTTCCTAAATATATATCAGGTAAAAATTGAGAAAGAGATCCAAAAAGTCACAGCTACCTGCAAATTAGAGCGAAACTGATTTCTGGTCTCGTTTTTCAAAAATTCTCTTTCAGCTGAAGTATTCTCAGGGTTTAAGGCTAAACGCAGAGACTTGACGTGAGAAAATAAATTTCTAGAAAAGCATGAATTACCAGTCCAGCGGCTTGCAATGCGGAATATTTTTCTGTACGTTGCCAATATTTCTTGCTTCGTCATCAACACTTAAAAGATCTTGTTTAACCCAAATTAATTGTTTGCAATTTGGCAAAGATTTAAGTCTGGCCTCAACCCAAGCGGATCAACTGTTTGCGATTACTTTACGATTACTTTCAAAACGCAAAAACAACGCTTTAACCATGGCTTTTCAAAATGTCCAAAAAGGTTCGATTTTTCGAGTATTAGAGCTGTTTTGTCTGTCCACTTTTGATGTTTTTAGTTTTTTTGGAGTGTTTTTGTTTGGTTTTTTGGTCAATTTTTTTTAACTGAAGCTAGAATCTCAGGAGTAGTATGATTGTTTTGGATTTTGGTTTTGAGATTTTTTTTGGTTTGCTTTTTGGGGTTTCAGTGAGCAAATTGGTGATTTTCTGCTTCAAGTGCCAAATTCTCAAAGTTATTATTAGCCGATTTTGTGTGCGCCACTCTTAAAATGTAGCCCAGAATCTCAGCTTTCTTTAAAAAAAAGATCGGTGAAAAATGAAGACTAGAACCCGGGGATATGGACGCTTTTAGGGAGGTGTTCATTCAGAAGGAATTTGAAATTGAACCTTTTTGAATTTGAATTTTTGTCTCGAAAGGAAAGTTGTATTTTTTTTATTATTTCGAGCAGTTTTTTGTGACTGTGTTCTATATCCTGACAGTCATAAAAAAGATTGTTTAGCAATCAAATGAACGAGTTTTTTTGCTGATTTGACCGCATTGAGTACCTCTAGATAGTGAGTAAGTGTGCCATTAAAGTGGCATGTATACTCAGAAAAACGATTACCGTATATTCTCTAATAATCCTCACTGTCTGATAATCCCTCACCCCACATTTTTTTGACTAAGATTTAAGAGTTAAGACTATTTTTGATTGACAATATCCGGATTTTTTGAAGCTTGAAAAAATAATCCCCCATGGGAGTTTAATCACAGAAAATCATAGATAATCATGATATTAGGCCTTAGTCGCCAGAGTGGGTGCCCCGCTACTTTGATTACCGTTTTAGCTATCATGGATTTTAAACTTTTGTCGTTACATTTGCACCTTGACCAAGGCGAGGGTGGTCCGCCGATAGGCGGGCCCCCCGAGCTAGTAGCATATATAACACATATAACATGCAGTCAAAAAAATGGCTCACCCCGAAAAGGATACAAAATATTCTACATACAATCGATTATGTTGTGTTCTTGAGTGCTGAGAGAGAGAGAGAGCAGAGCGAACCAACAAGATTTTATAACCGCGGAACGAATGATGACAGATAACAATAGACGACACGAGTCAACAGAAGACTCGATGTCGTGTCAGGACAATAATAGTTACGAATAATATTTCCACACAACATCTCCCCCCCCTTAACTGAGATCCCCAGGATATAAATAAACAATTAAACTTTAGATATAGATATAGGTGTCCCGAAACTAGACTACTTACAGGCGAGCCAGACCTTAGGAGTGGGACACCCTCCAAGCAACTAGAAACTAGACTACTTACAGGCGAGCCAGTCCTTAGAGGAGTTGCTTGGGAATATAGAGATAGATTTAGATAATTTTAGAGTTGAGGATTTAGGAAGGGGATACAGTAAGAGAGAAGACTTACAATAAGTGGAGACAGAGAGCTTGTACAATAGATAGTGCCACATTTCACAGCCGCTTCAATTGATACTTGAGGCCACCAGGTTGCATGTCGAGCACTTGTTTTGGCTGGCGAGGACGAGCAGAGCGGCGAAACACTTTAACCACAGGAGAGCGAGGCAAATATTGGTTGCGATCCACCAACGGCTGTTGAGGTCGAGTCGAAGGACGACGCACTTGAGACACAGAGGAGCAAGGCAGAGAAGAATTGAGAGGCAGCTGTATTTGATTTCGGACCGCCAAGGGATGTTGAGGTCGAGCAGAGCGACGGATCACTTGAGGCACAGGAGAACGTGGCGGAGATGAGGAGAGAGACAGCTGAGCCACAGAAGAGCGCGGCAGAGATGAGGAGAGAGAGAGCTGCGATTGAGTTTGATCCATCAAAGGCTGTTGACGTCGAGCAGAGCAACGCAGGACTTGAGCCACAGAAGAGTGCGGCAGAGATGAGTAGAGAGGCACTTGCATTTGAGTTCGATCCACCGAAGGTTGTTGAGCAGCTTCAGGAGATTCCTGCCAGGCTTGATTGACAATAGGCTGAGGAGCTTGAGCAGAGACACTTCTGACTTCAGGATGATTAGTCTTTTTTCCTTCTTCCCCCTTCTTTTGAACGAGTTGAGCGCTACAACTTGCGACATGAGAACTTTTACCGGACATTTCCCATTGAGCACGTCATTTGGAGTGTTCCTGTATGAGCGGAATTGATCGGATATTTGTTGATCTGAGAGCCTCTTTGAAGTAGTAGTTGCCGACTTGAGATTGCCTGGAACAATTTGGGCAGAGTTTATTATCGGATAAGAGGCCACCAAGGGCTGGATTAAGTCAAAAACTTTTATCCACGGTCGCCCAACTAAATCAAATAAATGGCTTCCCTGTATTACATAGGCCTTGAGTTGATGAGTTTGATCGTTGAATTTGACGTTGAGATTGACCATGCCCAAGAGCTTGAATGAGTGGCCAGTGAAGCTTATTCCCTTTCTTGTAGTAGACTGGAGAGGCGGTTTTCAAATTCGAGTCCAGGTTTGAGCTGTCAGGAGAGTTTCTTCGGCACCAGTATCCATCAGCAGATTGTTGCATCGGACTGAGTTGATGACAAGCGATAGCGTCCATGGCGGCACCTTTTCGGATTCGATAGAAGAGAATTTAGACATACCTGTAAATATATCGTTTATATGAATAGCATTTGAGTTACGATTAAATTTGTCGGAGTTGAGTCTTCTGCAAGCTGAAGTGATGTGTCCTCTTAGATGACAGTTTCCACAGACGGAATTCTGGTGACGACATTGGGAGCGCTGATGATCATTTCTACCACAGCTGTCGCACACGCCACCAAAGGCTCTTTTGACTTGATTGAATGCATGCTTGCGTTTGAGATTGCGGAATTTGGTTCCCAATTGTTGAGAGCGGAAGGCATTCGGAGCTGGCTGAGATCGGAACTTAGCATCCTTTCTTCTCGGAACTTGAGCAGCAGCAGAGATTTGATTTGTCGCCATTTGCTTTGAGAGCTGATCCAGGTCTGAGTTGAACATCGATTGCTTTTTGCATTCTTCGACCAGTTCATTGAGAGTGACTTTCTTTTGTTCTGCTTCGGCTCTTTCCATTAGATGAATGCATCTGGCACGCTGCCCACATTGATCTTGCATACCAGAGATGAGGATGAGGCACTTATGGTCCTCTTCATCCATAGCACCGAGTTTCGCCAGTTCCACCGAAGCATTGACTTGAGTAGCAAAGGAGATGAGGTCTTGAGCACCATTTTGCACTTGCTTCAGAGCTTCATAACGGCGGATAACCAACGAGAGTGTTGCAGCAAAGAGAGATTTGAGAATGGCCACCACATCTTGATAAGGTTTTCGTAGGGACCTTTGGCTGGACTGCATCGGCCTAAAATCGCACTCGGAAAGCTTACCAACTGAAAGTTTAACCTTTGATTCGTCCGGAAGTGAAGCACCATCTGTTTCAATGAGCACTGAATAGCGGGCATACCATTTGTCGAAAGTGAGATCTTCCATTGGATTGTATACGAAGATTTCCATCCTAGCTGATAGAAAAGAGACCAGATGAAGAACGGAGTTTGCTGGGCCACCAAGGGCATTCAATTCGACCTGAGGATTGAGAGCTGCACCACCACCCAAGGCTTGGAACATTTTTTTCGAGGGATTGGACGAGGAGTTGATTTTGCTGAGCTAGACTTTGATTTTGCTGAGCTAGACTTTGATTTTGCTGAGCTTGAGCATCCATAATTGCTTTGAATTGTTCTGGATCCATTTGACTGCGCCAATTGTTGTGTTCTTGAGTGCTGAGAGAGAGAGAGCAGAGCGAACCAACAAGATTTTATAACCGCGGAACGAATGATGACAGATAACAATAGACGACACGAGTCAACAGAAGACTCGATGTCGTGTCAGGACAATAATAGTTACGAATAATATTTCCACACAACAGATTAGAAAACGAATTCATTTGATAACAAATTCAAATGAGAACAAATAAGTCATGGCACGAATTGTTTTGCAAAAAATCATTTCTAAATAAAAATAAGTGAGCAAAACAAGCTCAAAAAAATGTGCATCTTTTTTTGCTTCCGCTATTTGGGGCTTAAAAAGACAGTAAATCCCCACTTTCAAGTAACCAACGCCTCCCTCCACCTGTAATAACCCGGGTTATTTGAAGGGTGGGAGGTCTTATTACAAAAGGGGTTATTTGGGATATATTTTTAGGTTATTTTTTATCTTGAGACAGGCTCAAATGTGTGTTCTAAACAGCTGAACGATTGAAAATTTAATAAGGCGTAAATTTGAAATTTTGGCGCTACTATAGAATACCTAGAGATAGAATATAGAATAGAATATAGAATATAATATGTCCCTCTACATTGATAAAACAATGTGTATTTTCAATGTATTTTCTTCCAGATGGAGAAATTCAGCTGGGAAAATGCCGACGTGATGGAGAAGCTGCAGCAACGGAAGGACGGGTAACTAACGGATGCATACGTTCAGAGCTTTCTTTCAAGCAAGTACAATAAAGATGTCGAGCGCGTTACAATCTCCCGCCACCTGCCGGTTGCGAAAGCCGTCGATTCAGACGTAGAAGCGATGTAAGCTTTTACATGTGTCTTTGTGGTTTCTTTACCTTTTCTTTTAGTGAGCTAAAGACAAAGTTTGGTGGAAGCATGCTGGCTACTTGAAACGGAAAAAAATTATCGCGTCTACATACGAAGAGATAAGAACTCACCAACATACAGATGCATGGACTGTTTTGTGTAATAATTTTTTATTGATTTTGGATGTGGTTTCTGATTACTGCCTGTTTAGTCTTCGCCGCAAACTGAAACTCGCTTTTCCGATGCCGAAGTCAAAAGGCCAATTCATGCAGAACGACGGAATCCATCACGAGAAATGGTGCTTTGACTACAACACTTTGATGGCGCGGAATGTGGACAGAAAATGGCGTGAAAATGCTGCATCCGACCCGCTGATGAATCCACAAAAGCCTTTGAGCATGGAAGAAAAGAAGCAATGGAGCTATCGAAGAAGCGTGGAGAATGCGGCAAAAGGTTGTCATCAGCTCGAATCAAGTTTCCGGATTGGACCAAATACCGTGCGCAATATTTTCGGAGGAGGCGAAAGGCTGGTTTTGCGGTCGATGGTCCTTTCAATCCGCCGAAAGTGTTCGAAAATACAAGTCGAGCTTTTGAGATGGGAGATGAAGAAAAGTTGGTTTTCATAGCTTTTTGTTCAATTTTACTAAGCGGAGTCTCATTTAGCTGGTGGCAGCACGAGTGCAAAGAAAAGGGCGCGATCTTCCTTGCCTCGGATGACGACTTGGTTGCAGCAGCCTAGGAGGGGAGTACCAAGGTGGTATTGATTAGATGAGGAGTACCCAGGAGGTTGGTAACCAAGAGTGGGTAACCAAGAGGGTGTGCCTAAGAAAAGGGTAACCAAGAGGGTGTGCCTAAGAAAAGGGTACCCATGAGGGGGTGCCGGGGATTTATTTTTCAAAACTACAGCAAGTCAAAGAAAGGCAAAGACATTCTCTCTCTCGGTGGCGTTCAATTCTGGTGGTGCAAGAACTACAAGACGAAATCTTACTGGGAATGAAGGTCGATGAATCAGGGTGCAAGTCAAGAATCCATACGATCACTGCTACTGGAATGACAAGGGACCACAGGCGCCTATCGGCGCCTCTATAGTATTTCGAAATTTCGATAGTGCATTCATCGTGAAAAACTACGCGTCTATCTACGTCTACGTTCTTTTCGAGACATCGCAAAAATGGCCATCGTTGGAAGCAGAAAAAACCATCCTCCAGGCCTACCCCAAAATCCTCCAACTCCAATTTTGAGGGACCACAAAAGTTTTTCTTTTTCGAAGACATTTTCCTGGGTCTCGGCATAAAAAGACGCTGAATTGTCTGAAGTTTGGGGTTCCGTCGAGACATTGCCGAAAATAATCGGAAAAATAAGCAAAAATGGCCTGAATATGGTCAAAATGTCCATTAAAAAGTAGGACGGACACATGCCAAATACTATATAGAGATGGTTGACGGCTACAAGATCGACAAGTACAACCATAGCAAGTCAGCAATCACAGAACCGCTTCGTCAACTCAAGAATGCCATCAAGGAAAGGGCTGGAACATCAATGGAGATTTGCCAAAGTTTAATTCAAGTTAAATTATATTTTAAAAGCCGTCGCAAACATTCAACTCCATGCTGTTAGGCGTTCCAGAGGCACTTCTGGCGAGAATCGACAAGAGCGCAACAAGAAAAGTCGTCCCAGAGGAAAACCAAGCGAACCAATTTGCCTGCCGCTACGCTAGAATTTCAACTTCCCATTTCTCGATGCTCAGAAGAAATATCGCTTTGGTCAAAACGAAGAACAGTTGTTCCTGCTTGGTGATCAAATGCTGGCAACTGGAAAAAGGTAACATTCTTCTGATTTAATAGTCTTCATTGTGTTTATTTTAGAATCCTTCTGTTTGGTCGAGCAAGCTTCAAAACGTGGTCTGGACCAATGAAAGCTTGTCAATAAATAAATGCTTCAAGTCTATGTGATACTCGCTGCGATCGACTACGAGAAGGCCGTCATCAATGCGCTGCATTTTGTCTTCGGGGAATCAGAAATCTGGGGTTGCTTTTTTTACTTGAAAAATATTAGACATGCTATGGAACGTGGTTCGAGCAAAGCCAACTGTCTTTTAAGTTGGCTTTGCTTAACTTCAAAAGTATCAAAATATCAGCCCCTCCCCCCCAACCGAACAAGTACCGGTTCGGGCCCCATATACGTGGTTTGGGTACCATCTAGGTGGTTTGGGTACTCGCTGGTGGTTCGGGTACCCGCTGGTGGTTTGGGCCCCATATACGTGGTTTGGGTACCATCCAGGTGGTTTTGGGTGCCATGGAGGTGGTTTGGGTACTCTCCAGGTGGTTCGGGTACCATCCAGGTGGTGTTTTCGGTACCCGCTGGTTGTTCGGGTGTATCCTTGTGGTTCGGGTGTATCCTTGTGGTTCGAGTACCTGCTTGTGGTTCGGGTACCCGCTGGTGATTCGGGTGTATCCTTGTGGTTCGGGTATATCTTTGTGGTTCAGGTACCCGCTGGTGGTTTGGGTACCCGCTGGTTGTTGGGGTACCCGCTGGTGGTTCGGGTGTATCCTTGTTGTTCGGATACCTGCTTGTGGTTCGGGTGTATCGACGTTGTTTGGGTACCCGATTGTGGTTTGGGTGTATCTTTGGGTACCCTTTAGATTTGTTTAAAAAGCCACTTTTTGGACCAATTTTTAATTAAATTTTTTTTGATAAGCAAACCGTTGATTCTGATGCCATATTCATGCTTTTTTTCCTTATCGAAAAATTTTTCAAAATTTTTTTTTGACCAGAAAATTTTTATTCACCGCATTAACCCCAAAATATTATTGCATATTCCTGGAGCCTCCACGCGGTTTCCTAATCAAGGGCACCAACTTCAAAAATTAATGTTTGCAAAAAGTGGCCTAAAAAGTGAGTGTTTCAGAAATGAAAGCAGCGTCATAGTAAAGGTGGAGAAGAATCCAGGGCTCTCTTTTTATTGTAAACCTTTTGGTGTTAATGTATTAATAAAAAATATGAAAATTGAATGAGCTCGTGACCGCAAGGAAACTCGTCATTTTTGCTATGTAAATTTTTGTAACGGCAATAATTTACCACTGGGCCATACAAACACGTCTAATAATCATAATAGGGCTTGTTTGGACCATTTGAAAGGCTGTTCACAACCTTGAACTGCAAGGTAGAGAAATCTTTCGGTACGGAATAAAAAATCAATCGTTTCGTTAATTTTCTACTCCAAATATTTTCATCATTTTCATATTCAAATAGCTAGATAGCCCCTCTCTAATTGAAGGCCCCCCTCAACTTTTTTCGAAGCAGAGTAAATATTTTGGAAAACTGTTCATTGCATTTTCTTAACTCCTATGCACCCTACCGATTTCGCTTTTTAGATTTTGATTGAGCATCCGAAAATATAGATAAATAGATCGAATTCAAAATTTTCGGATTTTTGAGGGTTTGAAAAATAGAAGGCTTACTGTTAGAGGAAATACGGCAATCCCCATTTAGATTGGTTATAGATTATACCCCTTTACTATGAGAACAAGTCCTTACGCAATCACCTTTGAAGTATCGGAAACTTAGAATGTACCCTATTCACACATAAATCAAACTCACTCAAATGTAGGTCTGGCGAACTGACAAAAACCAAATATTAAACAGGACAACACCTAACCATGTATTCAATATTTATTCAACAACATAACGGTAGGAAGCAATAGTGTCAAATATATGCAGATAAAGTTCTTAGAACTTCAGAGGGAGATCACAAATAATTCCGGTAGTATCCAGAGCCGAGTACAGGAACACATTCTTAAGTGGTGGGTCATTCTGCGAGATCGACTGCAAATTATTAAACATCAATAGCTTGTTAAACTACCTATAGTGAATTTACCTTGATGGCTTCCTGTCCAATGATACTACCCACAATCGCACATACGGGACTAAGTTGGGGGTCCGCCAGGCTAAATAAACAAAGCTTTGACAATGAAACCAACACCTCCTATAACCAACTTACAATTTGAAGTCTTCTAGAGAAATGCTTTGTGAAGCTTCGTCCAAGTTAGCCGCCTTTAGTTCATCTTTCCACTGCTCTACCAATTTATCCACTGTAAATTCTTGAGAAGTATCATGGAGACGAAGAAGAGCTAAAAACCAATGCTTGAGTCCAAGTCAAAAAACAGCTATAAAAAATGAAAACCTCGAATTTGGAAAAAGGTAGGAGAAACAGACGATTTCATGCGGCGAGAGCAACGCTTAGAGGACCAGTCTACATTGAATGCTTGATCGAAACTTGAGAAATCGACATTCTGAAGGCATTAAAGATAGTAAAAATCAAATAAAATAGTGTAAAATACCTTTCTAATCTTCTGCTCAGCATCATCTTCCAAAGTCACAGTGTCGACCTGGCCTGCCCCATCAAGTTTCTTTTTCTTCGCAAGTGGCTCTCCTGCTTCGGTTTCTTCATCAGAATCTTCAAGTGTAGCCACATCAGAAGACTGCTTCGGCTTGGGCCTATATAAGACAGTTAAATAAGCTTAGAACATAATATACAGGGTCTATGAAGAATTTCTACCTTTTTGAGATGGTCATAACTATTTTATAGGTCGTTTTTCAAAATTCTGTTTTTACAAATCGATTTTTCTCGCAGACAATACTTTTTCCGTATACATTGCCAAAAATTCAATTTTTGTTTGGTTCCCCTGTGGATTTGGTCCTGGTCCATGGATGATCTTTAGGCAAGACTCAAACCGCAGGGAGAACCAAGCAAAAATCTTGTTGGAAAAGTTATCGGTGTCAATTATCGGTGTCGTAAAAAGCGCCTTAATTGTGTTTTTTGATCGAGTTAGCATCTTAATTGTGCTTAAAACATGTTTTATTGCCGCAAAAGGCCATTTTTCGACATAAAACATTTAACCAAAATTTGACTTTTTGCCTTGGTCCCCCAAGGTAACCAACCTGAAAAGGTATCCAGATACCCTAAAAAGATTATATCACTATATATTATAGTATTCTACCCAGTTTTGGTCACTGGAGCTGGGCAAAAAGAGCCTCTATATGCATTTCTGATCATGAGTCTTGCTCAGAATTATGTCTAAGGTAAGTGAGTGCGCGCATCTCTAACTCACTAAGCACCCTGTGCCCCTTTCAGGGGGCTTGGTGACATAGGCGTGAGATGCGCATACTCACTTACCTTTAATTTTAATCACTTGAAAGTGAACTGGATTAGGGTTGGCTCCTCCCCGTGATTTTTGATGCGGGGAGGGACTTTAGAGAATTTTTGATGCCGGGGCGGCGAGAGCTGTTTTTTGATGCAGAGTGACGCAGGTACGGGGAAGGCAGTAAAAAGTACAATGCGAGCCAAAAATTTCTCTGCCATTTCAGAAAAATTTGGCTTTATAAAACATGCCTGCGAAAACCGCAAAAAATCACGATTTTTTTGATCTTTCGTGAAGAGAAATAGAACAGAATAAAAAAATTTGGTGCGGGCAGAGTCGGGGATAATGTTTCATAGAGGCGGGGAAGCGGGAACGGGGAGCGCACGTTTTTCAATGCGGGGAGGGAGGGATAGAGGGCGGGGACGGATAACGTGAAAAAACATAGGCATACCAAAGTTTCTTTATGCGATAGGCCCTAGTTAACAAAACTATGTTCAAATTATATTTTTTTTAAGGTACCCGGACACCCTTTTAGGTTGGATTACCATGGGGGACTAAGACAAAAAGTCAAATTTTGGCCAATCTTTTTTCTCAAAAAGTGGCTTTCCGCGCCTTAAAAACATGTTTTCAGCACAATTAAGATGCTAACACGCTCAAAAAACACATTTAAGACACTTTTTACGGCACGAAGGATTTGGTAATTATACCATCATGTTTTTCACGTTACATACCAAAAAAATATTGTCGGCGAGAAAAATCGTGAAAACAGAATTCAGAAAACCGAACTATGAAAAAAATTATGACCATTTTAAAATGGCAAAATTTCTCGAAACACCTTGTATGATTAAAGAATTTTCAATATTTTTTAAGTGATTTTTAAAAATGCTCTTCATTCACTTACAAGGGAATGATCCTGATTGTGACCTTAGGGAATTCGGACGAAAAAAATGTTTCCGCTCTTACTACAAGTACTACTTGTAGAGCGTATTCAAAATACCTGTGAACTGTGAGAACTAACACGAAGTAGAGCTAGGGCGTTGGCGGGGGGGGGGATTAGGCATTGTTGTCGATGGTTGATTGGGTTGAGGTTTCAAGGATGGTATAGCCCCCCGTCAGACTTTTTCGGCTACGCCTCTGAGTAGATTAATAACTCATGGGTCCCACTTAGGGTTGCGTGATGGCCATAAACGGGCAAAAACATTTTGCCCCGCCTACCCTAGTCAGATTTACGAGTCAGTTATGAAAACCCATGATATGGGTATCAAAATGTTTTTAGAACTTTGGAGTGCCAGTTATAGCTGGGGAGCCAAATTTACAGGAAACTTGGGAATACGCAATAAAAGTTTTCATCAGTTTCTCATGTCACAGTCAGGATCACTCACTTATAAAGACGTGACAAATTTTTGGAAAACAACTTACATCAGGAAAGCATGATTATTGAAGTCAGAGAATGCATATCCAATCCATCCAAAAACCCCTCCCGCTTGAAACCTGCAAAAAGTTAATTATAACATTACAGTCAAACCTGGATGCAACAACGCCCAACTCACTTTATTTCCTTTTCGCGGCAAATATCGTTTACTTTGCTGACGAGCTGATACTTCTGATCGATGAGAATAACCAGATCAAATTTGTTGAAGAATTCATCCAACTGCGAGTCCAAGCATTCCCCCGAAACAATCAAATCAACCATCGGGTTGAGCACCTGGGTATTTTGCTTTGACGATTCAGCTCGCTGAAAAATCAGACCTCCTTTACTGCAAAATTTGAAAATAAATTGTGAAGGCGTACATTTTCTCCAACTGATTCTGGTGACAGCAAGAATTGCGAGGCATAATCATCTTGTGTCACCCAAACTGATAACATTAGCAGACAGATAAAACAATCGCAACTTAAGGCAGACCAACCTTCTTATCATCCATGATGGTCAGAGATTTGAGACCAGAAAGCATCAAATTTTTAGCGATTTCAGCACCGAGCCCACTCATTCCAACCAATAGAACGGATGCGTTGCGAAGCCTAAATAATTAGAGCATTTGAGCATGATACAAAAATAAATTAGGCAACAACATACCTATTCTGAGCCTCGAGACCCCAGAGTCGAATCTGACGATCGTAGAGCTCTGCTTCAGCCTTGCTAATTACATCTGTTTTGTTAGTAGAGCTGGCACCGGCGACCGCAGACGGCAAACATTGAACAGCTGACATTGCTTCGAAATTCTAAAATTGCTAATCTTGATTAATGAGGTAGCTTTTATGAGGTGGTGATCAAGAACAAATTAATTGAACAAGATTTTAGATTTGTGTGAAAAATATGAAAAGATCTAGGCGACAGCTATAAAGCATGAGATTCACTTATTATTGTCCTTGAATGTTTATTAAACTAAGAAACAAAAAAACCAAAAAGTAATCCAAACAAGAGAAAAACAGGTGTGGTGCTCGTTGTACAAAAAACGAATCAATATCGGTTTTGACTAGTGTTGCGAGTCAAGTGAGAAATTACCGAGAATCTTGGTTTCACGCTCTCGGGTTCAACCTCTTTCTCTTTTATTATGACCGGAGGTGACCAAAAAGCTCTTCCTTGTCACCGAAAATCTTTTTATTGTCACAGATTTCTTAAAACCACAGGGGCAACACTTTATAATTTTTTTTCGATATTGGTCTAATACTTTTTAACGGTGTTTCTGCCATGTTTTAAACATCTCGAGAAAAATTTTTTTGTGTAAAAAAATTAAAAAGCCTTAGTCACTAAGGTCACATTTTGAATTTTGGGTTACCTCAATCTTCCAAAGCAAAATTTAGCTTAAAATGCTTAGAACATGATAGAAACACCGTTAAAAAAGTATTAGACCATTATCGAAAAAAAATTTGAAAAGTGCTTGGTCCCCCTTGTGGTTTTAAGGAATCGGTGACAAGAAAAAGATTGTGGGTGACACAAAAGAGTCTTTTGGTGACAATAAAAAGCTCTTCGATGACAAAAAAAGTCATCGGAATAATTGTCGAATAGCGCCACCTCATGAAACACCCCGAAACGTGGGGTGTTAATGATTGTCGAATAGCACCACGTCATCCGGTGACAATAAAAAGTTTTGTCCAATTTTTCTGCCTTTTTTGATTCACAAAAAGGCAATATGCTCATACCTGCTTGCCCCCAACACTAGTTTTGACAGACAAAGCATTGAAGGGTTTTGAAACGAAAAATAAATTTACTACGACCAGAAACTGTGAAGAATAGTACACACCCTTCGTCTATTAAATAAAATTCAATCTAAAGCACTATCAAATCTAAGAAAATTGTTCTGTAAGCAAATCATTTGGCTGACTGATCTATTTGTTTGATTGAAGAATCTGAGGGATTAGGGCCCGTCCTGAAACATTTCTACTTCAATGTATTCTCTTGTAAATCACTCAATAACTGACCAGTGCCGTTGTTTATTAAAGCCTCTATGCTGATTGAAATTTCTTTGGCCACGAAAATTTCCAGCATCTCTATTGTCGAATTCGAAGTCTCGTTGCCTTCGAGAATCACTGCCCTCATTGCGGGGATAGTTGTTGTCTGAGTTCTGACCTCTTTGATTCCACCGCCGATTGTTGTGATTTCTTCTGTTTCCTCGTCCACTATTATTGGATTCATTAAAATCATTGCCTCTCACTTGCCAAGGAAATATATGGATGGGCTCAAATGCGGCATTAGACTTTTTCACAAAATCTTCGTCCTTGGACGTGTACCTAAATAAATATAGTCTGTATTTTTTACTTATTTTGTTAATTATTTTTGAGTTGGTAATATCTGCCCTTGAAACTGCACCTTACAACAGGAAACCACAGGCGTAGCCACGAATTTATGACAGGGATGTGTGAACAAGAATTTTTGAGACAAATTTTCTTACATCGTTTTCAGCAAAAAATCTGACGGGGGAGGCACGTCGCCCTAAACCACCAACCAAACTCCCAACCCAAACCCCGACCCCCGCCGATTACGCCACTGCAGGGGACTCTGTATTACACACGTAGAAACCATTGAATTTACCTGTTACTGAAAAGTTTTTCATACTCTTCTAGGTTAGACTCAAATAATGACTTGGTGTCGGATGCAGATGGACTAGGTGCAGTTCCTTCGGTAACCACATCTTCTGAATTCAGTGTCGAAACAACTGGGGGTGAAAGTGACTTTGTCGGCAATGGATCACTCATTCTTGTGCGAAGTCAGAAATAATTTACGAAATTGAGTAAATAAGTTTTAATTTAGATTGTGCTGAAAATTTTCTACTCAATGGCTAGATTAGGGCGCAGCTGTGCAATGATAATATTATCTAATCTGACACCTTTTGTCTAAAAAGCACATTTTTGTTATATTTCTAAGGTACCTATATACGACACTAGGGTTGGTGGTCCGGGTACCTGTTTTCGGTTTTTTATCTGAAAACCGGAAATTTTCCAGCTATCAGTTCGTGTCGGATACCCGAAAATTTCGGTTTTCGGGTTCCAGTTCGGGTAACCGAAACCAAAAATGTCAGTTACCCGCCATCCCTATACAGCACTAAATTTAAAATAAAAAGCTGTAATGAGGTGGCCGCACTTTTAGATCTTAGTTGCGGTCAACTTTTTGAACTTCTTTTGTGAGCAGAGATTATTTTTTCTCGTATTATTCTTATGTAATTTGCACTAAACAATAGGCCAGACTATAGAATCGTGGGTGTGCACATCCCAAATCCAAGCCCCCAAGCCCCCGGCTTGAAAGTTTGGGATGTGCGCACTCACTTACCTTAGACATGATTCCGAGAAAGACTCTTGGTCACAAAATGCATATAGACTCCACAGTAGCGGAAAAAAAATGATGCCTCAAGCATAAATTTTGCGTATTTTGCTTCATATCTCCTAACTACATGCATTATTTGATTTAACATATATATGCAAGAATGATCGCGGGAATCTCAGCTATATATTGAGTACAAATACGTATATGTATGATAAGGAATCAAAAACTTTTTAATTGTTTTTCAAAATGCACTCAAATTTTGAGGCGGAAAAAAGTGATGCCTCAAATCCTTTTCTATTTCCTTCTCTCATCGTTTCCTTAGCGTTTGTGTGAGCAGTTTTGTTTTTTGTGTACTATAATTACTTTTAAGAAAAATGCCACGCAAAGAACTTGTATCTGACGTCAAAGAAGCCATTGTTCGGGGCAAAGAAAGTGGACTGACTAATCGTGTGGTTGCTGCTCAATTTAACGTCGATCAGAAGACCGTTTCAAGGATTTACAAGCGCTATCGATAGTCAAAATCAATCAAAAATCTTCCAAGGAGCGGTCGGCTTCGCAAATCAACCGAAAGAAACGATCGTGTCTTGGTCAAAATTGTGAAAGATGATCCGAAAAAGACGGCTACTGATGTGGCCAAATATGCAAATGAGCGTCTCAAGCTTGGAATAACGACTCGCACGGCAAGAAATATTCTCAAGTCAGTGTTTATTTTTGTAAAAAATGTTGTCCTTATGTCTATCTTTAGACGTGCCAACTTGCCTGCTGCCAGACCATCGAAGAAACCGTGGATTTCGAAGAAAAATGTCAAAGCTCGTTTGAAGTTCGCACGTGCTCATCTGGATTGGTCTGTTGCTGATTGGGGAAGAGTTCTTTGGAGTGATGAAAGCAAGTTCAATCTATTTTCTTTCGATGGGATTCGATATGTGAGACGCCCTCCTGGCCAAAGAGACATTCCAAAGTACCAAGTTCCAACAGTAAAGCACGGTGGAGGATCAGTTATGATTTGGGGTAAAAATTGAAAAATCCTGATTACGCTTATTTGTGGTTTTTAAGGTGCCTTTTCGAGAGATGGTGTGGGTCCGCTGGTCAGAGTCGAGGGAACAATGTACGCCAAGGACTACAAGAACATTCTGGAGGAGAGTATGCTGGAACACGCCATCACTTGCCTTGACGCCGACTGGATCTTCCAACAAGACAATGATCCAAAGCACACTTCAAAGCTGGTCAAACAGTGGTTCGTCGACAATGATGTGCAAGTTCTTGAGTGGCCATCTCAGTCTCCTGATCTGAATCCAATCGAACATTTCTGGGAAGAGCTGGACAGAAGAATTCGAGCCAGAAGTTTCACCAAAGCAGACGCTTTGTTCAAGGTTCTTGCTGAAGAACGGATGAAAATCCCTATTGATGTTGTTATGAAACTTGTTGAGTCTATGCCATGCATGTAGTCGGGAGATATGAAGCAAAATACGCAAAAACTTATGCTTGAGGCATCACTTTTTTCCGCTACTGTATATTATAGTCTCTTTTTGCCACGGCCCATGTTGAAAAACATGGTTAGACAGTCTAAATAGTCTTAAATTTACTTTTTTTTTTATCGTTTTGCCATGAAACTATTCCCTTCCTCTCCCAATACAGCCCTTATTCTCTTTAAAAATGTTTTGGTGGGAATTAAAAAAACAATTTTTTTGGAATTTTTCTAGTTTCATCACCTTGTGGGACAAAGGCAAACCGAAAATTTCAGTAACCAAAGTGTTTCCGTGCCGTTTCAGAGCACGAGAATCAATATGAGACGGGTCCCTCCCCCTTCGGTATAACTTTTGCGCTGGCTGGGGGGGATTCTATGGTGTTACCAAACAATATCTTGAGCTCTAAGCTCTCTTCTATATTTAAGACATATAATCTTTATGACAAAGTGCGTGCAATAGATCAAAAGTTGGAGGTTGGTCAATGACATGTTCTATGTAGCTCGACCAACCTACAACTTTGGCACTGTTATATGCAGTTTGTCATATAAATTAACTTTTAGATTGATAGATAAATGATTGATAGCTTAGATCCTGCTATTGCTTGGTGTAAAACATAATAATAACACCAGAAAGAATCATCTTTGATTACAAGAGAAGTTCTAATTAGCCGACCGCACCTTGATTGAGCACCCGAAAATATCTAGATCGAATTCAAAATTTTCAGATTTTTGGGGGTTTGAAAAACTATTAGAGGAATCCCCCATTTAGATTGGTCATAGATTATACCCCTTTACTATGAGAACAAGTCCTTACACAATCACCTTTGAAGTATCGGAAACTTAGAATGTACCCTATTCACACATAAATTCTAGAGCACTCAAATGTATGTCTTGCGAACCGACAAAAAACCAGATATTAAACAGGACAACGCCTAACCATATATTCAGTAATTATTCAACAACATAACGGCAGAACGAACAATGGTGTCAAATATATGCAGATAAAGTTCTTAGAGCTTCAGAGGGAGATCACAAATAATTCGAGCCGAGTAGAGAAACACATTCTTAAGTGGTGGGTCATTCTGCGAGATCGACTGCAAATTATTGTGAATTTCTGCCTGAAACACCAGCTGAATTTACAAACGGACTTAATTCGAGATTTCAAGATAACAACCTTTGCCTCTGAAACGAGGATTCTGCGCGAAGTATGGATAAATCATAATCGGTTCCTTGATTGCGTTCACATAAGTCTGGTCCTCCGAGGTATACCTGAAAATAAATAAGATACTGAATGGATTTAAATGTAAAATAAGCTAGGACCTGCCAGCGAATAAAAGATTACATTCCTTCAAAAATCCTTCCTGGTTGCTTTGAACAGATTTGGTAGATAAGAGCTTAACTGAAATTTTGAAATGTTTAGATAGACAGAAGTACGTAAATACTTATTTGATCACGAGTGCCCTACGACTGGATACAACTTATGACTGGATACAACGACTGGATACAATTACGACTGGATAAAATTACGACTCGATACAACGACTCGATGCACTTTTTCATAAATGACCTCTGCCTAGGTGCAGGATGGACTCAAAATGCTGGAAAAATTGTCGTATTCCAAACTCTCGCAAAATGCCTCCAAATGATGTTTTTTTCGGTGTTTTAGCTGCTCTAACGCACGTGGAATGTGTTTTTATGCGAGGGAAACTCATTTTTGACAAAAAAATTGACCAAAATTTGACTTTTTGCCTTGGGGGACCAATGTAAGCCACTTTATATTAAGGTATTTTACACTGTTTTGGTCACTAGGGCATGGCAAAAAGAGTCTTTTTATGCATTTTTGATCATGAGTCAAGCTCGGAATCATGTCTAAGGTAAGTGAATGCGCGCATCTCTAACCAACCAAGCCCCTTGCGCTCCCGATGGGGTTGCAGGGGCTTGGGGTTGAGATGCGCACACCACCCACATACCTTAGACACAAATCACTCGAAAGTGACTCTGGATGCATGAAAAATGTATGCATACGAAAATAAACCAACAATAAATCAATAAATGACAATAAATCAATCTCAAAAGTTCAACCAAAAAATATCATTTTTTGCTAGCGTCGAATGTCGCAGGTCTATAGCAAAACCTCAAGGTTGTCGCTGTGTCAACAAACATAGACTTGAAACTAAAATCACCACTAGGCTTGCTCTACACAAATCGGCACTTTTATAGTTACCCCCCCCCATACTAGGACCCAAAATCACTTCCCGAACTCATTGTGCTTGACATGACTCCAGAAGCCTTCCACTTTGTTCGTATGCACACGAAGATTGTTGTTCTGTTCATCTCGTTGAGTTCTAAATTAAATATAATTAAATATTTTTCAAAAAATCAAAAAAAAATAACAGGGGGACCAAGCTGTTTTTCACAAAAAAACCACAGGGGGGACCAAGCACTTTTTTGCAACCGATTCTTTACTAGCGCCCATTTTTTCTGCTCTACACACCTATTCGGGGGCGCAGAAAGCTTGTTGGGTTAGAGATGAGCGCAGTAACTTACCTTAGACATGATTCCGAGCAAGACTCTTAACCAAAAATGCATTTAGAGAGTCTTTTTGCACTGCTCCAGCAAGAAATATGTGATAAATCACCTTAAAACAGGGTACATAACTCAAAATTAAAAAAAATCACATTTGGTCAATTAAAAAAGTACAATTTGGTCATTTTTTGTCAAAAATGCCATTTTATACAGTGCTCATTGCTATTTCGAAGCGAAAAAAAAAAGATTTTGACTAAAAATTTCAAAAAATAAAAAGATTTGGGGTGCCGAAAAAAGTACAAATCTTTTTTTAAAAAGTACAATAAAATGACCCTCTATCCCTGAGGGGTGGAAGGCAATTTTTTTTGACAAAATTAAAAATTTTTTTAAGCAGAGTGTTCAGAAATCCTTCCTTTATCGTGCAGAGAGGAAAAAATGAGTTCGGAAAGTGATTTTGGGTCACTTTTTAAAAAATCCGAGTTTGGGGGTGAAGGGGTAGGTTAACTATAAAAGTACCGTGTTGTCTCTAACAAGGCACCCGCAGCCTTATTTTTTAATCCCTCGAAAATCGAGAAATTTTGAGGCCGATCCGGAGACTTTTGGATAAAAATTAAAAATCTAAAAAGCGGAATCCGTAGAGCTCGTGGGAGTTAAGAAAACGCAATAAACAGCTTTGCAAAAAATTGACTCTGGTCTGAGATATAGGTCCTTAAAGTTTAGGGGTTGGGGGCCTTATTAGAGGAAATACGGTTCCCACAAATGTTATTCAACATAAAAAGTGCTGCAAATCACACGCATGATGAGCCACAAAACATTTTCAAACTTGGCGCAAATTCTCAACAATAATTTGGGCGCAACTAGAACTATTTTTTGGACAGATTGTTGATAGCATAACGACCTTTATGAACTAATTCTACGCTCATTAGTCCGTCTGGAAGAAAAAATATTTTATTAATTTCTACTGAAGACAAAAAATAATTCGAAATTTACAAGAATCAGCTTTCAGAAATATTCAATTTTGCATGAGATGCTTGATGAGAAATGCCCGCTAAGATCCCTAGTAAAGTTGAAGAAGCCATAGTGAGCGAAATTTTGTCAGTTGTCTATGGTTGTTCCGCTGTCCGGTGTTTTCTCCTCACACTAATCTACTGCGTGTTCCCCGATGCAAACTGCGGCGCTTTACGGCAACAAATGTGGAGTCATTTCTTCGTCGTATGCTGAACAAGGCGCGCCCCTATCCAGCTCAACCGACGAGTGCATAAAAACCCAGTTTTGTGCCCCCGAAGGTGTGTACAAACAAATGACCGTTTCGGAGTACAGCAGGCCCACCAGGCTTCCACTTAATCAAACAACGAGCCCTATTTCTAATTCCCCTGTAGGAAATTTTTTGTTGGAGACTTTTTTTTTTGTATTTTTCAATGTGAAATAGTTGTAGGTTCGAGTATCCTTTCTATCTGTCCCCCTGAAATCTGCCCATTCTCCTTCAGACAAGGAGAATGATCTGGATATCCAGGCTGAAATGGCCATTGGAACTTCAGCCTACATAGAACGAATTTGTTTTAATGTTGGTCGAGAAATTTATGTCTATGACTATAAGTAAGTTTTTTGGTTCTAACTTAATAAAAAACTGGCCCTATTGGAGAATGCGGCGCCAAAAAAGTGCTTGGTCCCCCCTATTGTTTTTTGACGAAAAACAGCTTGGTCCCCCCTGTTGTTTTCTTCAAATTTTCAAACGATAAAAAAATTCATAAATTTTATTATTATTATAATCACAGAACAACAATAATAAAGAGATTTAAAACACAAATTAAATTTCATAATTGTCGATGCGGTGTATCATTGAAACTCGTTCAAAGAAGAATTCAAGAACATTCCTTCCATCAGCTTTGCAATTTTGACGGAATACGGCTTCAGCTACATAGGATTCTTTGAGCGGCTCACTGGTTCCCTTCAGACGTTTGATCTTGTGTTTGACATGATTCCAGAATCCTTCGATCTTGTTCGTATGGACACGTAGACGACAAGTGCAAAAAAATATCCTTTCAAAACAGAAAATATGAGATTTGAAAAGTTGAATTAAAAACAACAGGGGGGACCAAGCACTTTTTTGGCGCCGGATTCTCCAATAGGGCCAGTTTTTTTATTTAGTTAAAGATTTAGTGCTGAAGTAAGCGAAGTTGTTTTTTTAGCGGCATCCACAACGCTTCCGACCTCTCAAAACCGGTGGACAAACGAGTTTACAAAGGAACTTTTCCAACTTGTCATGTAAGTTTCTTTATTTATTTTTTCTATGCAGATGGTTATTTTGGACCAAGTAGCGTTCAGCACGATATCCGAAGTGCAGCCGATTTAGTGCCAAAATGTTTGGTATCTCTGAATATAATTTTCGGGCAAGTTCAGAAATTTCACCGCTATAGCCAGGGTGGCCATAAAAGCTGGATTTTTCAGATAGTTCCATGAGTTGGGCTGATGTCAATGATGCCCTTTTTGGATTTGGATAATGCCCCTTTTAGGGGCAAATCCAGAAATGGGGCAAATCCAAATTTGGGGCAAATCCAAAGAGGCAAATTTAAATTTGGAGCAAATCCAAAGAGGCAAATTTAAAATTCGGAGCAAATCCAAAGGGGCAAATCCAAATTTGGAGCAAATCCAGAAAGGGGGCAAATCTAAATTTGGGGCAAATCCAAAGAGGCAAATTTAAATTCGGAGCAAATCCAATGGGGCAAATCCAAATTTGGGGTAAATCCAAATTTGGGGTAAATCCAAGTTTGGGGCAAATCCAAAGGGGCAAATCCAAATTTGGGGTAAATCCAAGTTTGGGGCAAATCCAAAGGGGCAAATCCAAATTTGGATCTAAGGGGCAAATAAATGGGGGGAACTAAGGGGCAAATCCAAAAAGGCAATGCCCCCTTTTTGGATTTGCCCCTTTTTTAGGAAAAAGGGGCGTAGAACAATATATCCTTGAAATTTTGCTGTAACGATGCATGATTTTTTTTCACTGTATCTCACTCTTTAAGCACTATTTTTCTGCATTTTTGCCTAAAAATGTTATTCTGTAGATATTTTCGCATACTGCGCTATTTAACGCTAGGACTTTTAAGCATGGCTAAACGCGTGGGTTCCAATATCCAAGAGTTCTTCAAGCGAACAAGGGAAAATTATAAAACGCCCTTTTTTGGAACTTTTTAATTATAAATGCTTCCTTTTCATGATCGAATGTCCCTTTTCTCCAAAAACGATGTGGCCACCCTGGCTATAGCAGGATTAGTCTTCGTCTTGTGGAGAAGTAAAAGATATTTCACAGCTCGTATTTTTTAAGTTTATCTTGAGTAAAAGTCGAAAAATTGTGCCTCTAGTGGGAATCGAACATAGCTTCCGCTGTTTTACCACTCAGCGTCGACCACTGAACTGCCGTGACAGTATCCCAAGTGCAACCAACCCCCTTCCCCCCCCCTTCGAAAATTTTTTTGTACTTTTGAATAAAAGTACCCATTTTCAGCTGAAAATTTTTTATTCTAAGGCACACCGGCAGGCGAAAATTCTTCAGCAATCCGAATTATAAAGCAGAATTTGAAAAAAATACTTAGTCGCTGAGATATGACCTTAAGTTGGAGTAAAGTTAAATGGTCATTTTTTAAAACATTGACACTCCAACTTAGGGTCGTATCTCAGCGACTAAATATTTTTTTCAAATTTTGCTTTATAATTCGGATTGCTGAGGAATTTTCGCCTGCCGGAGTGCCTCAGAATAAAAAATTTTCAGCTGAAAATGGGTACTTTTATTAAAAAGTACAACAAAAAATTCGAGGGGGGAATCTATTACAGGAAATATGGTACCCGTGAGAGGGTGCCCAACCAACTTCCTTACACTAGTTACTGGGGTCGGCAACAGTTAACTCGACGTTTTGAAAAATTTTGACTTTATTTTTTGTTTTTATGTGTGTTTTTTTTACAACATTTTGAGCATGTGAAAGCCTAGGACAGTGGGTACACGATAGTTACCCCAAAGTGGGGTAGTCTGACCCGAAAGTGTTTTCATCAAAATAGATCCATTTTTGTAAACTAAATTAAGAAATTTCCACTAGCCACTATGCTAGGCTTTCAGTTGCGGGGTCACATGCATAGGCATACCCAGAACGGGGAGGGGTATGTGCTAGCCGGGCTATAGCCACGATCCTGGGTACGCCTATGGTCACATGCTCAAAATTTTGGATAAAAACACACATATAAACAACAAATGAAGTCAAAAAATTTTAAAATGTCAAACTAACTGTTTCCAATCCTACTAGCTATTTTTAGACTTTTTCGGCAAGGCCATCAAGCCTTAGCCATCTTATCGTCATCACTCATTTTTACAATTGTCATTTTTACAGGATTTCAACCAAGATACAGCGAGTGAAGAGTCTGCCCAACTAATTATTGGCTTTTCGGCTGGTCAAATTCAGTTGATAGATCCCTATCAAAAAGATTTCCAATCAAGACTGTAAGATTTTTTGTTATTAACTTTTTGGTGTGAAGGTAAAAATTTTTCTATTCAGCTACAATGAGGATAGAGCCATTGACAAATCTGCTGGTGAGATTGCTTCCTTCTTACAACTTTCCCAATCTAATTTCCATCTATTTTAGTGACTTGCTTGAAGTGGGTACCAGGCCAAACCTCCTTGTTCATTGCTTCTCATGCCAGGTTGCCATTTTTGACTATAAATAGAAAACTTTTCTTAAAAGCAGCATCGATATGGTTTTCGAACTGTTCATAGTTGTTACCTAGTTTTCATAAAAACACCCGTAGTCGAGTGCATGGGCAGAAATGTTTTCCCGGACTAACCTATCCATTCTATATTTTATCCTGAATGCGCCTTTGTCATCCCTGGATGGGTAAGCCATTTTGTTGGGTTCCCGAAATCCTTTTGTATAGTAGGAATTCTAAAAAAAAATGCCGTATTTACTCTTATGTACCCCCGCCCCCTGATTCAAAATCGTGTTCTTGGCATTGCGTTTTTGACCTATTTTTTTGAAGACTGCTCAGAGGCAAGTTACTACTCATTTTGTAGCCAGTGAGATGAGGCCTACTATTAGAGTAAATAATAGGGTCCAATCCGAATATTCGGGAACAATGTTCGCAGTGCGAACATTCAAACAACTGTATTGTTGACTGTACAGTCAAACCTCGATATAGTGGCCCCCACCTCAAGTTCGTTCCCGCCTTGGGTCCGACACTTTTTTCACCCTGATTTTCGAAGTTTTTACCACTTCTGTTTGACAGTCTGGTCCCAAATATCGTGAAGATTCCGATTTTCCCAGTCGTTTTCAAAAACTGAATAATTTTTCCATTTGAAAATGAAAACCTCGATACAGTGGCCCCTATTTAAAAAATAAAGGGCCACTATATCGAGGTTTTCATTTTCAAATGGAAAATTATTCAGTTTTTGAAAACGACTGGAAAATCGGAATCTTCACGATATTTGGGACCAGACTGTCAAAACAGAAGTGGTCGAAAATCAGGGTGAAAAAGTGTGGAACGTGAGGGGCCACTATATCGAGGTTTGACTGTATTGGGATCAGGGGTGGGCAAAAGATCAGATCAGATCAGATCGAGATCAGATCAGATCAGATCGCCAAAGATCAGATCAGATCAGATCGATCTGATCTGATCTGATTTATTATGTCATCCAAATGCTTTGTCTCGAAAAGATTCGTGTTAGTTTGAAATTCAAACCGGATCGAACTTTCAAACTAACAGGAATCTTTTCGAGACAAAACATTTGGATGACATAATTAATCAGATCAGATCAGATCGATCTGATCTGATCTGATCTGATCTTTGGCGATCTGATCTGATCTCGATCTGATCTGATCTTTGGCGATCTGATCTGATCTCGATCTGATCTGATCTGATCTGATCTCGATCTGATCTGATCTTTGCCCACCCCTGATTGGGATGACTATGGGTCATAAATAACCCCCCCCATAAATAACCCCCCCATAAATAACCCCCCATAAATAACCCGGGTTATTTATGGGGGGTTATTTATGGGGTATTTATGGCGGTTCCATTTGTTACTATATATAGGTTTGAATCCACGTATGAATCAAATACCTTTCTTTACAAAAGTTTGGAATCTTCATAGTGGACGTATTTAGAGTGTGTGCAAAAAAGTTCAGATCCACATATAACACGCTTTTTTTTAAATTTATAATTTACGTGGTGTTCGGTCACCCTTCCAACTATTTCAATTGTATTTTCTTAATTTTTTTTTAAATAGACAAAAGCCACTACCGCGTAGCCCAAAACTGGCTTAAAGCGTGTTTTTTTGATGTGTGAGCAATTAAAACATACTTAAAACGTGTTTTTAGAGTGCGGAAGGCCATTTTTGGAAAAAAAAATTTCTGACCAAAATTTGACTTTTTGCCTTGGGGGACCAAAGTAAACCAGCTGGAGAGGGATTTTTTACCTCGTTTTTCTTACTGAGACTGGGCAAAAAGAGTCTCTAGATGCATTTTTTGATCAAGAGCGTTGCTCGGATTCATCTCAAGCCTCCCCTCCTGGGGCGTAGGGGGCTTGGGGGCTTGGAGTTGAGATGCGCACACACACATACCTTAGAGACCAAACACTCGGAAAACAATATATCCTATACAGTCGAGTCTCGATTTAACGATCACCCGATATAACGATCACTCCCAATTTAACGATCACCTGAGACAAGTTTGGTTGGTCTGAACTAAATTAAGGCAAAGAAAGTCTCGATACAACGATCACTCGATTTAACGATCACCTCGGTTTAACGATCACCCTTGATCGGTCCCAAAAGTAAAAATTACACTCGATTTAGCGATCACAACCAAAAAAAACGTATTTTGAATTGCCACATTGTTTTTCGAGCAAATTTTTGTTGCGTAAAATATTTTGTTGAAGTTTTGTCATTGTTTATCTTTCGTGTATCCAATTTTTTCGTCTTTGAGTAATGTAGAAGAAGGTAGAAGAGCCAGCCGTTACTGCTCGAGAAGCCAGCCAATCATTGAGAATCTTGCAATGCTATGCCGACTCTGCGACTAGTCCAGCCATTCTCAAACTATTTGATCAATTGGACGATGCCCTGGCCGACGAAAGAATGAAGAAACTGAAACAGAAAAATATTGCTGATTATTTTGTGCCTAACTGTTAGGCATAGTTATTTTGTTCTCTAGTAAACACAGCATTGTTTGTTCTCTAGTAAACACAGCATCGTTTGTTCTCCTAGTAAACACCGCATTGTTGTTCTCCGCTTCTTTTCATTAATAAATACGGCACACAACGTTGAACGTGTTATTAACTCTTTGAAAGTCTCGAAATAACGATCAGCAATATTCTTTCAGAATAAAGGTCTCGATATAACGATCACCTCGATACAACGATCACCTCGATTTAGCGATCACCTGAGGCGTGTCCCCAGGGTGATCGTTAAATCGAGACTCGACTGTAATACAATATACCTACAATATATCCTATACCTGCCTGCCTTCGGCAGGCACCCTAATTCAATAGAAAGCCCCTTTGGGGGTACATGGTCCGGGCCAAGGGCTGTCCCTTTATATAAATGTGAGAGCTCCAGGGAGAATTTTGAATAGAAACGGTATCCAGGTACCCTATCCAGGTGGTTTACCTTGGTCCTCCAAGGCAAAAAGTCAAATTTTGGTCAAAATTTTCACCACTTTCCAAACTTTTGTAAAGAAAGGTATTTGATTCGTACGTGGATTCAAACCTATATATAGTAACAAATGGAACCGCCATAAATACCCCATAAATAACCCGGGTTATTTATGGGGGTTATTATGGGGGGTTATTATGGGGGTTATTTATGGGGGGGTTATTTATGGGTTTCTACGATTGGGATACAGTCGAACCTCGATATACCGACACCCCAAAAAGTTCCTTCCCGCCTTGGGTCCGACACTATTTTTACCTCGATTTTTGAAGGCTTTTGCCAGTTCTGTTTTGACAGTCCGGTCCCAAATATCGCAAGGATTCCAATTTTGCCGATCGTTTTTTTTAAATTAAATACTTTTGCTTCTAAAAAAGCAAAATTTCGGTATAATGACACCCTATTTTCGAAAAGGGGTGTCATTGTATCGAGGTTTTGCTTTTTTAGAAGCAAAATTATTTAATTTTTTTAAAACGATCAGCAAAATCGGAATCCTTGCGATATTTGGGACCGCACTGTCAAAACAGAACTGGCAAGAGCCTTCAAAAACCTGGCTAAAAAAAGTGTCGAACCCAAAGCGGGTTTCTGCTAGTAAAACCAAAAAAACCATATCCAAATAGCCTACCGTTTTTCTCTAATTAGTCCAGCCGGCTCCTTGGTTCGAAAATCGTGTTTGTAGCTTTGTGTTTTTGAGCCGCTGTTTGTAAATTACTTTCAAGCAGGTTACTTCTCAATTTATAGCTGGCCTCACAAGCTACAATTTGATTAGTAACTCGCATGAAATGGGTTTTCAAATTAGTGGGAGGTCATTTGTTCTAATTGGAGAAAAAAACGGCAACTTATTTTCGTCATTGGCTCACTTCATATAAAAATTACTAAAATTTCAGTGGCAACCTGTACGTCTACAACGATGAATTCGTTTGCACTCCCAATCCGCCAGTCTATCAACTGTTCAAGCAAGGCGAGGGATATTCAGTCTACAACTGCAAAAACAAATCTCCTCGAAATCCCATTCAAAAGTGGACTATTGGGTCTGGAGCAGGTAGGGAAAATATTTTTGGGAAATAAATCTGTGTAAATCGTATCTCTAATCCACTTATAATTTATTTTCAGTGAACCAATTCGACTTCTCTTGTCGCGATGGAAAATACCTGGCCACAGCTGGTCAGGACGGATTTCTGCGGGTCTTCAACTACGAGTCCATGGAGTTGCTCGGCTACATCAAGTCCTACTTTGGCGGTCTGTTGTGTTTGGCATGGTCACCGGATTTACAGTTGATCGCAACGGGCGGCGAGGACGACATGTTAACTATATATTCTGTGCAGGAGAAACGGGTGCTGTGCAGAGGTCAGGGCCATAAAAGCTGGATTTCTCAGGTAGTTCAATGAGTCGGGCTGATGTCAATGATTCGATCGTGGCTTTTTTCAGGTGGCCTTTGACCCCTATATCAAGCAAGATTATGGCCCTCCAGCCTCTGACCATGGTGTGAAGGTGGAGAGAGAATTAGTTATGGATGTGGACTCGGATACACAGGAGGTGTCAGTTGTAAACTCCAATGGTGAGTGGTGTTTTTGGGATTGAAAAGATATGGTTTTTTAAATACAGTCAACTCTCGGTAACCCGCCACCCTACTTTCAAAATAGGGTGGCGGGTTACCGAGAGGCGCGGATCTTAGTGGCAAAAGTTTAAACATTTTTAAAAATGATCGGCAAAATCAAAATCCTTGCAATATTTTGCACCAGACTGACGAATCATATTCGGCAAAATTTTTCAAAAATTGAGGTAAAAAAGTGTCGGACCCCAGGCGGGAACGAACTTGAGGGGGTTATCGAGAGTCGACTGTATTTATGCGGCCCAAAAGCAGAAAGATTATTGGGCAGTGTTGATAATTCGGATGCTTCACCAAAACTGATAAGGCGGAACGATTTTAGACTCTTGCTAGCCAAGGAGAAAGAAAGGAAATGTTGTGATTTGACAAAAATGGAGATTTTTGGCGTGAAAAACTGCCCGTAGGTTGATGGCGGGCCTCAAAAGTTTAGTGGTTAGGGCGATAGTTGGCGATTAAAACTGTATTTCTTGGACGAGGGTCAACTGGCGGCCATTCTAACTGGCGGCCCCCAACTGGCAGCCATCTCGACTGGCGGCGCCCGACTGGCGGCCATCTCGACTGGCGGCCATCCTAACGGGCAGCTACTATAACTACTAGCTAGTACCCGAATAACCTAAAGGTATACCGGTGTACGGCCAGTTCACGAACTTGATTCATCGCGAACTGGCCTGTCCCCAGGCACACTAACCACCTGTAGGGTACCGCAACTTTCGAAAACACATCATCTGACCCAACTAGCGGCGCCAGTGTGGCCGCATAAACTCTTAATCTGTGTACCTAAGTGGTTGTACACCAGTGGTGCAAAGGGTGCAAATGGTATTTAGGCAGTGTTGCCCAGGTGGCGATGTCAAGGCTCAGGTATCTAAGCTGGTGTACCCAAGTGTCCAAGTAGTGGTAACCAAAACATTTTTTTCTCTTTATCCACGAGAGGCCGGAAACAGAGGGATTCGCCTGCCCTTCAAAAAACTCCTCCGAAGGATAGCACAGGCTAGTTAGTTACTGGGGTACCGTACCTATGTAATTAACTCGTTATAAGGAGATGGTAATATCTAGGACGTTATACCTAAAGAGTTGCACCTAGGAATCCATGTGAGGGTATTTTTAAAAGGACCTGTTTTTTTTATAATGAGTAGGGTTGGCGGTTCGGGTACCCGTTTTTGGTTTTTTTATCCGAATTTTTTTTTCCGGTTTTCGGTTATCGGTTCGGGTACCCGAAAATTTCGGTTCTCGGTTATCGGTTCGGGTCGGGTACCCGAAAATTTTGGTTTTCGGTTATCGGTTCGGGTCGGGTACCCGAAAATTTTGGTTTTCGGTTATCGGTTCGGGTAACCGAAACCGAAAATCTCGGTTACCCGCCAACCCTAATAATGAGCGTGACACCAAACATGTTTTTCTTACCTTTTTGTAGATTGGGTAACATGTTTGAGTCCGTCCTAACATATGCTGGCCCACCCTGCGCCTAAGCCAAAACCAAAAAAAGGAGAACTGGCCGTACATCAGGCAAGTAGGGACGGTTAAATAAATCAGTTCTAGTTCGGTAAATTAAAATTCTGAAGTGAAAAAAATCGTATCTATTATGTAAGCAGGGTATAAATGGTTTTTTATTAGAACCGTGAATAATTTTCCTTTTTATACAGGCCGGTAACTATCGGCTGCTGGGAACTATCGGTCACTTTTCACAAGCCGGGAACTATTGTCCGTATCCGCTTGTATTTTGTGGGTATAATTATCGGATTCTGAACTCAAGCCAAATTTCCTTCTAAAAAAATAAAAAAGTAAACGGAAATTTCCAGTTTCGGTGACCCGTACCGATACCCGAAAACCAGAAAATTTCCGGTTTTCGGGAAAAAAAAACCGAAAACGGGTGCCCGAACCGCCAACCCTACTCCTAATCCTAAAAAATTGACGCCATTTATTTAAAAATAATTTTTTTCAGGACACTCCTTGAAAATTGCAAGTCGCAACAGAATTTCTTCACAAATGACCACACCACCCAAACCCACCTATTCCATGGAGCATTCACATTCGCCGTGTTCAGCCAAGGATGTGTTTGGTTATGGTGCCAGTTCTAGTCAATCGCCTTCCAAAGAATTCCATAGTAATAACTGCTTTGCTAATTGTGTTCCATCGTCTTCGGGCATCTCCTCCACCAATAGTTTGTTGATTCGACCACATAAGGTGGGACTCTAGCCAAAAAATTTGTTTGATATATATATATATTTTTGATTTTCAGGATTCTTTCACAAACACATCAATGGCCTGGCTGGCCGCCGGCGAGAAAGCTACTGCTTCTGGAGGCACTGAAGAACTTCACAACAATTCTTCCTCCATATTTGGCAAACATTCGGCCAGCTCTAAAACATGCTATAGAATTGGTAGAACACGTTTTCAGCTATTTTTACGATTGGAGCACTCATGAAAAACTGTCATAGCCCTGAGTCACAATTAGGGAACTGGTTCGGAATGTGGACCCCAAATATTTTGGTCAAAAACGAAAGAGCCCACGCAGATTCAATACCTTCAGATGATCCATATTTACTCATGGGTACTCATAAGATGGGTACTCATAAGATTAACCCTGAAAACCACCCCTTTTCACTTTGAAAGGGCAAAATCTCAATTTTTTCACAACAATCTTCAAATCTGATTACGAAAGGTCCTCTGCCATTAAAAGAGCTTTCGAATGAGCATAAACATGCAAATAAAATTATTACACTAAAAAAAGTTTTCCTTTGTGACCAAATGGGCACTCATAGATTAACCCTGAAAACCACCCCTTTTCACTTTGAAAGGGCAAAATCTCAATTTTTTCACAACAATCTTCAAATCTAATTGCAAAAGGTCCTCTGCCATTAAAAGAGCTTTCGAATGAGCATAAACATGCAAATAAAATTATTACACTAAAAAAAGTTTTCCTTTGTGACCAAATGGGCACTCATAGATTAACCCTGAAAACCACCCCTTTTCACTTTGAAAGGGCAAAATCTCAATTTTTTCACAACAATCTTCAAATCTGATTACGAAAGGTCCTCTGCCATTAAAGAGCTTTCGAATGAGCATAAACATGCAAATAAAATTATTACACTAAAAAAAGTTTTCCTTTGTGACCAAATGGGCACTCATAGATTAACCCTGAAAACCACCCCTTTTCACTTTGAAAGGGCAAAATCTCAATTTTTTCACAACAATCTTCAAATCTGATTACGAAAGGTCCTCTGCCATTAAAAGAGCTTTCTAATGAGCACAAACATGCAAATAAAATTATTACACTAAAAAAGGTTTTTCCTTGTGACCAAATTGGCGACAGACGTTTCCCACCCCCTATATAGTTGTTTGAAAAATTGAGTTAAAAACTGAGAATCAGTGCAGGGAACTCGTCCTCGTCTTTCGTCCTCGTCCTCGTACTCGTCCTTGTACTACGAGGACGAGTACGAGCGATTTGAAAAAGTCGGTACGAGGACGAGTACGAAGTACGAGGCTCAAAAAATTACAAGTACGAGGACGTGGACGAAGGGGCAAGGACGAGGACGGAAGACGAAGGGTAAAGACGACTCGTCCTACCTATAATTTTCTTCATTTAAATCTTTTTTTACCAAAATTGTTTATTTTTACAAAAATTCCTATTATTTTAACAATTTTTAATCAAAAGTTCCAATTTCCAAAAAGACGAGGACGAAGACGAGTACGAGCCAATTTCAGGCTCGTACTACGAGGACGAAGACGAGTACGAGCGATTTCAAAAAGTCGGTACGAGGACGAGTACGAAGTACGAGGCCCGAAAATTTTTGGTACGAAGTCCGAGGACGAGAAAATTGAAAATTCCCTGCACTGCTGAGAATCCGCCCAAAAATCCTGACTCAAATTCGAGTGAGGCGGATTCTTAAAATTTTATCTGAATTTTTGAAGCAATATTTTCTAAGTCAATAGCTCATCTGGTAGCCCTAAATCTTAGCTACAAAATGGCACCAAGAGAATAATTTTTGAAGATTGAAAAAAAAAGTTATGGCCATTTCCGAGTGAAAAATCTGATTTAGCATCCGCAAAAAGAATCCTTATTGTGAATACGCCTTTACTAGGAGCCTTCGATACTTTTACTTCCTCTGCACATTTTCCATATTTTTTTGATGCGTAGCATGCATGCCTGGCTGGGTTTGACCACAAACATTTTATTTTTGTATACCTTTCCCCCCAAGCTGATTTTTTATGACTATTACGAATCTAAGGAATGGGGATCAAGGTACAGTCAAACCTCGTTTATACGGCACCCCCAAAAGTTCGTTCCTGCCTTGGCTCCCACACTTTTTTCGGCTCAATTTTTGAAGTCTTTTGCTAAATGTGATTCGCCAGTCTAGTCCGAAATATTGCAAGGATTCTGATTTTGCCATTCGTTTTTTCAAAATCTTTAAATTTCGCCATAAAGACCCGCGGACGTCGGTTATCCGGCACCCCTTTTTGAAAATCAGGTACCGGATAACCGACGTCCGCGGGTCTTTATGACGAAATTTAAAAATTTTGGAAAAACGACCGGCAAAAACAGAATCCTTGCGATATTTCGGACTAGACTGGCGAATCACATTTAGCAAAAGACTTCGAAAATAGAGCTAATGAAAGTGTCGGACCCAAGGTGGGAACGAACTTGAGGGGGTGTCGGATAAACGAGACTCGACTGTATCCAAAAATAAAATGTTTGTGGTCGAATTGAGGGATGGCTTAAAGCGAATGAAAGAAAAAGGACCTGAGGACAGGGTACGAAACTCAAAATTTCAAAAATAAAGCAAATTTAATAAACCAAATAAAGTACAATTAGGTAATTTTGTTTTGTCACAGATTGACATTTTGGCCTAAATCTCAAACATTCTTCAGATTTAGGATCTCAAATAAAGGGCTTGACTATAGAATTCCCCCCACGGGGAGTGATCAGGTGGAGGAGATAACATCATATTCGTGTTTCTCGACCCCGATTTCATGAAAAAGCCGCGGATTTGTATTGTATGCATACTATTTAAAATCCCGAAGGGGGCGTAGGGGCTTGGGGGCTTGGGGCTTGGGGCTTGGGGCTTGGGGCTTGGGGGCTTGGGGGCTTGAGAGTTAGAGATGCGCGCACTCACTTGCCTTAGACATGATTCCGAGAAGTACTCTTGATCAAAAAATGCATATAGAGTCTATTTTTGCCACGGCCCAGTTGAAAAACATGGTAAGACAGTCTAGTGATACACATATTTAGTTTTTTAATGTTTTGCCATAAAAGTGGCCCCCTTTTTATTCCCTTCCCCTCTCAATACAGCCCTAAATCCCTTGAAAATTCAAAAGGCGCGAATTCAAAATTTTTCAAATTTCGACTAAAAAACCATGATACCCCCCCTGTGGTTCGAAAATTTTTTTCTCAGAACTAAAAAACACGCGGCTTTCTCATGAAATCGGGGTCGAGAAACACGAATATGATGTTATCTCCTCCACCTGATCACTCCCGTGGGGATTCTATAGTGCAACCAAATAAAGTACAAAATATTCAAATAAAAACTATTTACTTACCCTGGCTTAGGGTCAAGGTAGTATTTTACATTACATCCAAAAAAGAAGAAGAAGCTCTCTTTGAAAATTTTTTATGATAAAAAAATTGCAGGAACTGTGTCGCATGACACCCAAATCTGCCTTTGGGAGCTGCCAGATGACATTCTTCAGTTGAGCAATGGCTCAGATTGTGCGTTGCAGAATAAAAACCACCAGCACGAGTCCCACTTCAACAATGACACTGCTCCAAATAACACAGTCACTTCCAACACCAGTGCTGGCTTTGTGGTGTCAGGAAAGAAAAACAGTGGTGGTAGCAAGAAAGCCAATAATACCACTGTAATCTCTATTGGATACACCAATTCGCTGGGCAGGGGAGATGTGAGTTTTTTGAACAATTTAGAAAAGTACAGTCGCCTCTCCATATAACGGACTCCCAAAAAGTTCGTTCGACACTTTTTTTAGCGCGATTTTTGAAATCTTTTGCCAGTTGTCTTTGGCTGGTTTAGTCCGAAACATTGCAGGACTTCTGATTTTACCAATCGTTTCTGGAAATCGCAATAGTTTTGCCGAAAAAAAACCAGCGCTTCTCAATACAACGGACACCTTTTTGGTAAATACCGTATTTATTGTAATTCAAAATGATTCAAAATCGTGTTCTTGGCATTGTATTTTAAACCCATTTTTCCAGACCATTCTCAGGCAGGTTACCACTTATTTTGTGGCCAGTGAGATGAGCTACAAATTGAGGGGTAATTTTGCTGAGAACAGTTTTTAAAAAGTGGGTCAAAAACACAATGCCAAAAACACGATTTTGAATTAGGGGGTGTCGTTCTATTAACTTTTAGGAGGCTGTAACTTTTTTTTGAGTCAAACGGCCCCAACTTTTGATGATTTTTTTACTAAGTAAATCGACCACGCTGAGTCGAATGGCGTTGACAGATTTTTGATCTGATAGACGCAACACCCCTAACATTTTTTGTGACAGACCATAGACACAAAGCAGCGCTATACTACTACAGCCAGAAAAAGCCGAAATGCTCATATTTCTGAGCAAGGCGTTGTTACAGATCAATTACTCTCACTAAAATTATTATATTTGTTCCGTTGTTGTTGTTCGTACATAGTGTTGTCAATAAAAGATAGAATTAGGAAAAATCCCGAAATTTTTTAACGACAATCCCGATTTTTTTCCCCAAAGATCACGTCCTGAAATCCCGCCCGAAGGCCAAAAAAATTTTACAATTGTAAAAACACCGAGAAATACTCATGTTTATGTATTTACTGCAGGAAATCAATTTTAGCCATTTATTATTAAGTCTCCACCCAGACTCCGGCGTAACATGAGTCACGTAACAGTTTTCAAAGGTTTCCACAACAAATATTTTAATTTTAACCTGTAGTCATCTTATACTCAAAATGACCGCTAGAATCTGACAAACATTTTGGTGATCAGAACTCCTGTGGTTCATGTATGAATTTTTGAGAAATCATCAAAAGTAAGTCGCGTTACACCGTATTACGTGACTCGACCTGCGTAACACGCTGTTACGCGACTTACTTTTGATGATTTCTCAAAAATTCATATATGAACCACAGGAGTTCTGATCACCAAAATGTTTGTCAGATTCTAGCGGTCATTTTGAGTATAAGATGACTACAGGCTGAAATTAAAAAATTTGTTGTGGAAACCTTTGAAAATTTGTTACGTCACTCGTGTTACGCCGGAGTCTGATTAGAGCCTAAACAACTGATGCAAACCAGACTGGGAATCGAACCTGTAGAAATATTGACAATTAAAATCTAATCATTAGACACTACTTTTTTATTTTCATGCAATTTTCTAGATCCTAAATAAAGATGACAGTGAGAATAATACAGCCACAACTTCCGCAGCCTACAACCAAATACAGCCATCGCCAGCCACTGATCCTGCACAGCAAAGCAAGGAAAGCAAGAGTAGATTGAAGAAGTTGCACAAAAGAGGACTGTCTTTTGGCTCTAAACTCACTGGGCATGACAGGTGAGGGTAGTAGCAGGGAATTTGTTAGTACAAAAGTAGTTTTAGATGGTCAAGGAGTAACGGAGAAAATTCTTCGAGTCTAAACGGCCTGTCACCTAACGGAAACAGCACAAACTCCAATGTTTTGACCATGAGGAGGGATGACGCCAACAAAATATTTGGTTAGTCTAACATAAGGGATCAGAATTCAGGGGAATTTGCAGGAAATTATGTGACTGAAGTAATTTTAGATAGTGTTTTCGAGCACCCCAATTTACATAGAAATGGGTAGCCGAACATTTTCATTTTTTACCGGTCATTTCTGAAATTAGCCACAAATTTTTGTTGAAGAAACGCGCAAGTCTCGGTGTAAGCACACTTAATTTTCAAAAATTCTCGAAAGCCGCCGGTATTTTCGGCAAACTTGTGGCTATTTTAGAATATTTCTTCAAAATTTCTGATTAGACTGACGAATCAGCTTCAACAAAAGACATTGAAAATGGGGTTAAAAAGTGTCGGACCCTGACGGGAACTCACTTGAAACTCGAGACTCTCGATTCGAGAGTCGAGTGTAGCCGAACTTCGACTTTTCCCCTTACACATCTCTTTTTACGCAAGTTCTGTTATTTATATAAGGTTTAATTTTAATTGTCAGGTACCCATACTTGAGACCTGAAATAGGTTACCAGTTAGCAGAAAAGTGCATCCGACTTTAAAACCCTATTCCAGCACAGGTTCAGACATACAGGGTGTCCATTAATTGCGCGCACATCAAAAAACATTTGCGTAGGTAGCCCTTTGCCTATTTTCAGGACCCTAACCTAACCCTAACCAGAAATCTCTAGAATTACGGGTTTTTCAATAATGACTAGCACAGACTTCCCATTCCTCTTTATTCTTGCAACAATAAACAACGATCAACAACAAAAAATGATAAATTGAGACAATAATGAAAACCTGTTGGAACACCCACTGTCCACCATTCGGAACATCCCTTCTGGACCAAGTTCGAACTGCTTCACAGAAAGTCGTTTTGCCTGCTCTTCATTCTTGATATTAGCCATGATCTAAACATAAAACCCATTGAAAGGAAGAGATATATCATGCAGACAGAATGAATCAAATAAAATTGATTAAGACAGAAAGAGCAATGTGCGCGTGATTTCTGGACACCCTGTGCTCCACCGAAACACGTCTACTGAAACAATCAGAAATTGATTTAGTTCAGTCTAAAAAGTTTCATGCTCAGAATGATTGCCAGATGTAAAAACCAAATTGATGAAAATGGTGTTTTGGTATGTTTCGATGAAAATCTACTGAAACACCATTTTCATCAATTCGATCTCCCACTTTTTTTTTCTTGAAATTTCTTACCACCAAAATGAGCACAAATATTTGGCGATCATGTTGAGCATAAAACTTTTTAGAAAAATACACAGTTGTTACACAGCTAACTCGATTTTTCAAAAAAATTTGCCCTTATTTCTTGTTTTTATGCTATTTTTTCTCTAAATTTTTTTTATGGTTTTTTGAAATCCACCGAATTAGTTGTCAACCCTGTGTTTCAAATGGTGACAAACGAGAAATTGCCAAAAATTTCTTAACAAAAATATTGCAGGAACAGCACAATGCCCCAGATTGCCAATGGTGCCGATGATCGAACCACTTGTCTGCAAAAAAATTGCTCATGAACGCCTAACCGTCCTACATTTTAGGTTCAATATTTTGAAATTTTTCAGTGAAAAAAATTGAAATTTAGGGAAGATTGCCTGGTCACCGCATGGTAATGTTTTTTAGAAAAAAGTTGTAATTACCTAGATTACAAAGATGGTTTTAGTCAAGAAGGATTTGTTTGTACATGGGCCAGGCCGGGAAAAGTGAGTGCTAGCCTAAAATTTCAACATTTTTTGTAGGGCTGCTAAATTTATCCGTGAACTGAGAATCGGTAAAATTACTGGTAAATAAGTCCTAATTCATCGAAAACTGTAAATTAAGATTTTCGATAACCGTCAAATTTCTCGTGGAATACACGAAATATTTTAAGGTTATCGACGTACAGTTGAGTCGGTTTTGTGCAGTCGATAACTGTACGTTGATAGCTGTAGGATTTCTCGTATATTATATGAGTAATTCTACAGTTACCAAAAATCCTAATTTACAGCCTTCGAGTATGCTGGGAACTGCCTGCTGAATTACCGGTAAATTTGCTGTCACCCAACCCTAATTTTTTGTATTAGGTGAAATTTCAGTTGATTGGCCAGCGGACCAACTTGATCTCGATGACACCCAACCTCCATCTGGATGCAACCACCAGCAGCGGCAATAACCAAGTGGACGGTACAGCTATAGATGGCACTTGTGTCTGACCAGCCACAATAACTTCTGGGTCATTTCCCCAATTCCCTCCTAGACATTCCTCTGGCCAGTCCAATTGTTGATGGATTAAATTGAAGTTATAGAATGTGTGTTTATAAAGCCAAATTTTTTGGAGCTTGGTCATCTCAGCTTTTTGAATGAATGTTTCAAATTATTTAATGTACGAAAAAAATTAAGAAACTACAGGGTGAGCCAAGAAATTCCCCGATTTTCAAACGGTCATAACTTTTTTTCCTGACGCGATCTCGACAAATGGTTGGAGCACTTCCACTATCGCCCCACCACTCGATTCAACCCTGGCCCCACCACTCGATTCAACCCTGGCCCCACCACTCGATTCAACCTGGCCCCACCACTCGATTCAACCCTGGCCCCACCACTCGATTCAACCCTGGCCCCACCACTCGATTCAACACTGGCCCCATCACTCGATTCAACCCTGGCCCCACCACTCGATTCAACCCTGGCCCCACCACTCGATTCAACACTGGCCCCATCACTCGATTCAACCCTGGCCCCACCACTCGATTCAACCCTGGCCCCACCACTCGATTCAACCCTGGCCCCACCACTCGATTCAACCCTGGCCCCACCACTCGATTCAACCCTGGCCCCACCACTCGATTCAACCCTGGCCCCACCACTCGATTCAACCCTGGCCCCACCACTCGATTCAACCCTGGCCCCACCACTCGATTCAACCCTGGCCCCACCACTCGATTCAACCCTGGCCCCACCACTCGATTCAACCCTGGCCCCACCACTCGATTCAACCCTGGCCCCACCACTCGATTCAACCCTGGCCCCACCACTCGATTCAACCCTGGCCCCACCACTCGATTCAACCCTGGCCCCACCACTCGATTCAACCCTGGCCTCACCACTCGATTCAACCTTGGCCCCACCACTCGATTCAACCCTGGCCTCACCACTCGATTCAACCCTGGCCCCACCACTCGATTCAACCTGGCCTCACCACTCGATTCAACCCTGGCCCCACCACTCGATTCAACCCTGGCCCCACCACTCGATTCAACCCTGGCCTCACCACTCGATTCAACCCTGGCCCCACCACTCGATTCAACCCTGGCCCCACCACTCGATTCAACCCTGGCCTCACCACTGATTCAACCCTGGCCCCACCACTCGATTCAACCCTGGCCTCACCACTCGATTCAACCCTGGCCCCACCACTCGATTCAACCCTGGCCCCACCACTCGATTCAACCCTGGCCCCACCACTCGATTCAACCCTGGCCCCACCACTCGATTCAACCCTGGCCTCACCACTCGATTCAACCCTGGCCCCACCACTCGATTCAACCCTGGCCCCACCACTCGATTCAACCCTGGCCCCACCACTCGATTCAACCCTGGCCCCACCACTGATTCAACCCTGGCCCCACCACTCGATTCAACCCTGGCCCCACCACTCGATTCAACCCTGGCCCCACCACTCGATTCAACACTGGCCCCATCACTCGATTCAACCTGGCCCCACCACTCGATTCAACCCTGGCCCCACCACTCGATTCAACCCTGGCCCCACCACTCGATTCAACACTGGCCCCATCACTCGATTCAACCCTGGCCCCACCACTCGATTCAACCTGGCCCCACCACTCGATTCAACCCTGGCCCCACCACTCGATTCAACCCTGGCCCCACCACTCGATTCAACCCTGCGCCTTTTCAACTGGGCCGTGGCAAAAATAGACTCTATATGCACTTTATGGTCAAGAGTACTTCTCGGAATCATGTCTAAGGCAAGTGAGTGCGCGCATCTCTAACTCTCAAGCCCCCTGCGCCCCCTTCGGGGCATTTACGTGTCAATATTCGCAAGCCGCAACAGATCTGCTGCCTTGCCGAGATGGACTTTATCTATGCTTGATCGCCTTTCTGAAAGCAGTGACGATTTAGGGTTGAATCGACTGGTTGGGCAATAGTTGAACTTAGCCAAACGTTTTTTTTTCATTCGACTCAGCAGACCTCGGATTTAATTTGACTAGAAATGCTCGGAAAAATTTTTTCGAGATTTTTCCACTTTTTGCCTTGGTCCCCCCTGTGGCCATCTAAAACATGATTTCTTAAAAATCACAATTTTTGGGCCATAGGGGGGACCAAGGGAAAAAATTGGAAAAATCTTGGAAAATTTTTTTCCGAGTATTTGTAGTCAAATTGAGTCTAACGGTCTGCTGAGTCGAATGCAAAAAACCGTTTGTCGAGATCGCGTCAGGAAAAAAGTTATGACCGTTTGAAAATCGGGGAATTTCTTTGCTCTACCTGTATTATAAAAATATTTGATAAAAAATTATAAAATAACACATCTATGACAGCAAAATTTGATTTTAGCCATGTGCAAAGCTATGCAATCCATTTTTGTGATCCAATTGCTCATGAACTATACTATTCTGGTTTTGACAAAAAATAGTGTTTAGTTATTTGCTTTTTTTGTTGTTGATTTGAATGAAATAATAGAATATTTACATGTATTACATAAAATGGAGATATAAATTTGTGTGAAAATAAAGTTGGATATATTTTAGTCACTCAGTTGAATACAAAAAATTCGTCGCAACTACAAAAAAAGATTCAAAAAACAGTCAACTCTCGATTTAACGACACCCCTGGGGACCGACCTAGGGTGTCGTTGAATCGTGGTGTCCTTAAATAGATGGTACGTAATCAAACATCGTGTATGGTGTATTAAAATTGAGGGCTTGTACTATTATTATATTGATTCTCACACTATTTGGTCAAGTAGCAACGGTTCATTCAAGCAACAATAATGACTGATTTTTTCAAACAATATTTAACGGTTAGACGAGAAAAAACAAGTGATTTCTGGCTGACTCTGTTCTTTTCTGCACTCTTCATAGAGGTAGTCATTGATCTCGTGAACTGACGGGGCTTCCTCTACCGATAACTCTTGGAGTGAATCCCTTGCTTGTTTGATATGAGGATGGCGGCAGACATTGTGGTGATTTTGGCCGCAAAAGCAAACAGAGGCGTTGTTTTAGAGGGGTTGGTTAATGGCAAAACGCACGGAGGCGCTATGAATTTTTAGGGGACGTGGTAGAGCGCACGGAGGCGCGTGTCCATGGAGTTTGGTGTTGGCCGAGGGTTGGAGCGCTCGGAGGCGCTAAAGTTAACTGGAAACAATTAAATTCAAAAACAACCCAAAATGCAGGCTATGTATTTATGGTGGGCGACGGAGCGCCTAGGTTTCCGACAGAAACTGTCCTTTTACCGTTTTTGTTTTGCATGTTTCCAGTGTTTTCATAATTGACACTGACAATGACACTGACACTGATATGTCAGTTTGGTAACTACTCATTTCCCTCGAACTCATTTCCCTCGAACTCATTTCCGCCGAACTCATTTCCCTCGAACTCATTTCCGTCGAACTCATTTCCCTCGAACTCATTTCCGCCGAACTCATTTCCGCCGAACTCATTTACAGTCAGTCTAAACCAGCCAGCGTTCCAGTTCTAGCCGCCAATACGTTTTTTTGTCCAAAAAAAGCCCTCTACGAAATCTCCAACGGCTGTCTTGAAGATGAAAAATGTGGAAATTTTAAATCCTTCCACCCCTGAAAATTTGTTCATGACTAGGCTTGTTTTAGACGATGGCAGTACCACATCCTTCAATTTTACCAGACATCCTCATTGGTAGCGATTTGTACTACAAATTTAGACCTTATACTGTTTGCGAGCTTCCCAGTAAGTTTGTTCTAGTAGACTCAGAAGTGGGACTATTTGTAGGAGGTAAAGGGAAAAATTGAAGTGCTTTTTCACTACCTGCTTTTTTTACTACCCGTTTTAACTACCTGCTATATGAACTAAAATAATAATTAATTTATAATTTTCGTGCGGAGCACGATAGGCGGCAAGCTCATCGACAGAGGTGATGGTGGCTGAGATGGCCGAAGGGACATTGTGCGCCTGAATACTGGGCTTACTGGGTTTACTGTAGTGGATACAGTGCAGTCAGAGTAGGGTTTCAGCTCTATATCGCCAAGTCGTTTAGCCCTAGCTTCCAGCACCCTAATGTTCCAAATCAAAAATTGTCTCAAAAATTTTCAATTGCTAGTTTCTACCTTTTTTGCGAAACAGAATAAAAATTTGCCTTCAAATTTCAAATGACAAAGTTTTACCTTTTTTGTGCGAACAAAAGCAGCAGTTTGGACAAAAATGACCAGAAGCAAGGCAACCAAAATAGAAGAAATCAATGCAGTAATTAGGGATTTTACATGTGGCATTTCTTCTGTGTGATGCATAGTCGCATACAGTCGAGTCTCGTTTATCCGACACCCCCTCAAGTTCGTTCCCGCCTAGGGTCCTACACTTTTTTTAGCTCTATTTTCGAAGTCTTTTGCCAAATGTGATTCGCCAGTCTAGTCCGAAATATCGCAAGGATTCTGATTTTGCCGATCGTTTTTCCAAAATCCTTTCACGTTCCCGTAGAGATCCGCGGCTCTCGGTTAACCGACGCCCCTTTTCAAAAATCAGGGTTTGACAAGTCTGGTGTAATAGATTCTACAGAAATCATGTGAAATTTTCTACATAAAGACAGCCAACCAAGTTCAGATATACTGACGCTCTTAATAAGTACATTCCAAATAAGACATAATCTACATCAGGATTGCATGGGGAGGTTCTTTAAGTGTCCTCATATAGAGAGACTCGACTGTACCAAAATTTTGGACCATTATTTTTTTGCCTATCCTGTAGAAAACAATTTTTTAGACGGGGTATCACGGAACATTTATCAAAAAATTCCAACGTTCGAAGAGCATTGCTCGCTCAAAAGGACATACCGTATTTCTTCTAATTGCCGCACATGTGCGCTTATTTTTCAATCACCCGAAAATCGGAAATTTTCAAATTCGATCTAGAGATTTTCGGGTGCTTAACCAAGATCTGAAAAGTGGAATCGGTAGAGCTTGTGGGAGTTAAGAAAATGCATCAAACAGCTTAGCAAAATATTCACTCTGCTCCGAGATATAAGACTTTAAAGTTAGGGGTGTGCGGTAATTAGAAGAAATACGGTATATGCAAAATCCACCCTTTTTTCGTCTTTGTCTAAGCTATGAGCAAAATACCAACGAGCAGGTTGATAGAAGTTGGTCCGCGCGAGAAAAATTTTGCATTCCAGTAGTAGTGTAATCTGCTCCCTTTATTCTACAAACAATCTATACATATTATTGACATTTTTGACGAAAATTAATCTTGAACTAATAGCTATTTTTTTCCCCATGATTTCTATGTTCATAAGCAGACGACGGAGAAGAAGCATGATGTGAAGCAGACCAGTGACTTTTCCGTTCCACAGTAACCACCCTCCCATCAATCAAATGAGGACGAGCCAACAAAACCTTGGAGACCTGCAGACAATAACAATTAGTAACGCCAAAACGAGAGAGCGACGCTAGTGTTTTACACGCCAAGAAACTTGTTAACTAACCTCTTCTTCGCTGGAATATTCGATATAACCGTAGCCTCTTGATCGCCCTGATACTTGATCATACTTCACATTGCACCTTACGAGAGAGCCAAATTTAGAGAAAGCATCATGAAGCATTTTATCTGTAGTCCTATACGACAGTCCACCAACAAAAAGAATGCACATATTAGCAACACGCTTTTGGAGATACGTTGCACCAATTTGCTTGCCATCAATCCAAAGTGGACGTGCAGCAAGAGCGCTGTTCAACTAGAAGGGTATGATAAACAATTTAAATGCTTCAAAGCACTAACCCCTTTTGCAGTAGAAAAAACAACCCATCCAAAATCACGTAGCCGGTTGGTCTGCTTGTCACGCGCGATTTCGCAGCTATATATTGGCCCAAATTGCTCAAAATATTGCTTTAGAAACTGTTCGGTTACGTTTGGAGGCAGCTCAGCGACGAAAAGAGTGAATTCTCCTGTGTGGTATCCCAACTTGACTTCGCTGCCATCGATGACGAGTGGTAGCGAGCACAGGGCATTATCAAACTATGCAAGAAAGGTAATGGAAATAAATAAATTCGTCGCAAACCTCGTGCTGAGATGAAAAGGAAACAAAGCCAAATTGAAGAGACTGCCCAGTAAATCTATCCCTCGTGACCGTTGCTTGTAACACTGTTCCAAACTGAGAGAAGTAAGCAGCCAGTGACTCATCAGTAGTAGATGTAGATAGATTACCCACATACAGCGTCAATTCAACTGGAAACATACGCCGAACTTTGACCTCCTTGCCATCTATCAGATGAACTGCCGAAGCTAACTCTTGATCCACCTAATACAAAACATTGACATAAAAGTGATTAAGTGATATAGAGTGGCATAAAAACACATACATCGTTTTCGCTCATCAAATACACAAATGCAGTATATCCCTTTTGCATATCATGCTTCAAATGACAGCTGAACACTCTTCCATAGCGCGAAAAGTAGATCCTTAGCGATTCTTCAGTTGTAGATGGTGACATCTCCTTCACAACAAGATCGATTCCCTTACACTCTTTGACGCTTACTGTCTGATTGCAAATTATGTGCGAGTGAGAATTCACTGCATACTCCAACTAAAACAATAAATTTAGCATTGGGTAAGGTAAGCATTTTATACCGCTTGCTTGTCGGCAAAAGCGACGTAGCCATGCCCTCGAGACTCCAATGTCTGTTCATTTCGCACTATATGGGCCCTCAGCACCATACCACATTTAGAGAAGTGTTCGCGGAGCACATCTTCTGTAGCTTCCCTCGGCAGATTTCCAACATGTAACTTGTGAAATAGACGAACACCATTGATCTGAGCCATGATGTACGGGAAGGAGCATAGAGCACCACCACCAGTCTGATTTGAATTCACTGAATTGCCGACCAACAGAGAAGATGAACACAGATAGCTGATGCAATGAGACACATCGAGGCGAGGGGTGAAAGCAGAACATCTGGTCAAAGTGCTCTCCCACATTTTTGATTTGAGCAAACGCATCTTAAAAGTTGTTCGAAATATGTCACGGGCGATAAATTTTAAACTCCGTACCAACATACTTGCCAGCTTTCGTGCAGCAAATGTTTGAAAACCACTTAAGCACAGCAATAACCTGGAAAAAAGTTAGATAAAAAATTAAGCAGAGTGGATTTTTGATGCGAGTCAAAACTAGGATTGTTATTTTTTTAAACACGGCCAAAGGACAAAACTTTTTTTTGTCACAGATTTTTGTTGACGCTAGGACCGCGGACAGTTTGTGTCGCGGACAGTTTGTGTCGCGGACAGTTTGTGTCGCGGACAGTTTGTGTCGCGGACAGTTTCTGTCGCGGACAGTGATGTAAATTTCTAAACACCCGCACCGGCACCGGCTCCAAAAAATTTTTCCACCCGCACCGGCACCGGCTTCCAAAGTTTTACGCACCGGCACCTGCACCGGCACCTGCACCGGCACCTGCACTGGCCCCCGAAATTTTCCGCACCAGCACCGCACCGGCACCGGCCTCCAAAATTTTCCGCACCAGCACCGCACCGGCACCGGGTCGGTGCCGGTGCGGGTCGGTGCCGCACCGGTGCCCGTACGTCACCTCATTGTTTTTATAATTATGAAGACAGCAAGTTTCTCGTGCATTTTTATTTCTTAACAATATGCAGCATGAATTAAATACATATGTAATTTGAAATGTCAAAATGCCATGAAAATTTGAAATAAAATTTGCCGCCTATATTCGGTCAATGAAAAATCACATATAATTTTTATGCTGCCGGCGCGGCCTAAAAAAATCACGCACCGGCACCAGCACCAGCACCGGCACCGGCTCCAAAAAATTTTTCCACCCGCACCGGCACCGGCCTCCAAAAATTTCCGCACCGGTGCGGCACCCGGTGCGGTGACATCACTGGTCGCGGACAGTTTCTGTCGCGGACAGTTTCTGTCGCGGACAGTTTCCTGTCGCGGACAGTTTCTGTCGCGGACAGTTTCTGTCGCAGACAGTTTCTGTCGCGGACAGTTTCTGTCGCGGACAGTTTCTGTCGCGGACAGTTTCTGTCGCGGACAGTTTCGACAGAATCTTATATAGCATTTGGCATGTGTGGATGGGTGGGTGGGTAACGCTTTTTCACTTCGAAGGCCAGAACGGGTCGTAGATATCGAAATCACTTTTGTCGCTAATACCATCGTGTTCCCCAGAATGTCAGCTTTCGTTTAAAAAAGAACAGGCGAAAAATGAGTTCTAATAGGGGATATACCTATTTTTATGAATGAAGTCATAGCCCCTCATTGAAATTTCGAAATACTATAGAGGCGCCGATAGGCGCCTGTGGTCCCTTGTCAGGCTATATGTAGATCCAAAAAAAATTTTACAATTGTAAAAACACCGAAAAATACTCATGTTTATGTATTTACTGCGGGAAATCAATTTTAGCCATTTATTATTGTTCACTAGACTTGCGTAACACGAGTCACGTAACGTTAAAGTTTCCACAACAATATGGTTTAACCTGTAGTCAGTTTTACTCAATGACCGCTAGAATCTGACAAACATTTGTGATCAGAACTCCTGTGGTTCATGTATGAATTTTTGAGAAATCATCAAAAGTAAGTCGCGTAACAGCGTGTTACGCAGGTCGAGTCACGTAATACGGTGTAACGCGACATTTGTTGAATTCTCAAAAATTCATATATGAACCACAGGAGTTCTGATCACCAAAATGTTTGCTAGATTCTAGCGGTCATTTTGAGTATAAGATGACTACAGGTTAAAATAAAAAAATTTGTTGTGGAAACCTTTGAAAATTTGTTACGTCACTCGTGTTACGCCGGAGTCTGATTAGAGCCTAAACAATTGATGCAAACCAGACTGGGAATCGAACCTGTAGAAATATTGACAATTAAAATCTAATCATTAGACACTACTTTTTTATTTTCATGCAATTTTCTAGATCCTAAATAAAGATGACAGTGAGAATAATACAGCCACAACTTCCGCAGCCTACAACCAAATACAGCCATCGCCCGCCACTGATCCTGCCAAGCAAAGCAAGTTAGTCTAACATAAGTGATCAGAATTCAGGGAAATTTGCAGGAAATTATGTAACTGAAATGTTTTTAGATAGTGTTTTCGAGCACCCGAATTTACATAGAAATGGGTAGCCGAACATTTTCATTTTTTACCGGTCATTTCTGAAATTAGCCACAAATTTTTGTTGAAGAAACGAGCACACTTAATTTTCAAAAATTAGTGTTTTCCGATCGGGAATTTCAATCCCATATGCTTTATTCATGCTTCAATTTCCAGACGTTTGACATTCTTCCGATTGATTGACGTTTGTTGGGCTTCCTGTAAGATCTGATTCATGGTACAGTCAACCCTCAATATAACGGCCCGCAGTGTGACCGGCCGTGTAGGGACGTTATACCGAGGGTCCGTTATATCGAGGGTTGACTGTAATTACAAGTTGAAGGTAGTTGTTGAAAAATTGAATTTTTTTCGACGGACGAGACGGAATTTAAATAATTTTTTTCGACGGACACCGACGGGACAGGTGCCAAAAATTTCGGGCGGGATTCCG
>JAMRYI010001232.1:0-36570 GCA_029231635.1 Ditylenchus weischeri | reverse complement strand
CTATGAAAATCTCACATTTTAAGCACACCACCACTCAAAATGTAGCCAAGAAACAGGGCTATTTTTTGAGTGGTCGTGTGCATAAAAAAGTTGGATTTTTCATAGCTAAAAACACAATGCCACAAGTGACTTGGGGAGCTATGACCTCTAATAATGGACCCGGCTCTATTAATACAGGTTTTACGGTGAGTGAGAAAGGGGAGGAAGTAGGTGTGCAAGGCACTGAAACAATCGATTTCGTTTCATGGCCCAGTCTTCTTACACTTCTTCCAAGCGCTTTGATAGGGTATTCTCAAAAAGGGGAGATGTTACATATAGGCTAAATTACGACTGTTTCTATAAGATCTACACGTGTAGCGCAGTGGGTTGGCTTCCCACTTTTTTACATTACAACACCTGAAAATTTTGGAAATAGACTGAAACAGTCGAAACAGTTCGAAACAACCACAAAAAGGGGCCATTCAAAAAAAAAGTATCCGCATTTGTGGTACACCCAGAACAAGTAAAACAGCTAAAAAGCAACAATAAGTAGAAAAATATTGGTGATTGACTTTAGTTCTTTTTACAAGCTGACTTTTCAACTCCACCCAAAACATTTTGTTCATTCGGTGACTGCTGGCGTAACCACGGGCTGAGCGTGGGGGACAGAGTAGCGCCTGCTAATAAGAACAATTTTTTTTAAAAAGTAAAAAGTGCTTGTGTATGCCACTTAATATGAAAAAAAATTACCTGGGACGATCTGCTTCTTCCATTGAGGAGCTCAAAGTGCGCTGTCGTTCCATGCCAGGGATGGGCACTGAAGTCAATAGTTTCAGTTACAATCAGATCATAAGGGTTTTTTGTTTGAATTTATTACCTCCGGTCAGCACACCACAGCCTTTACACCTGAAAACCTGCTCGTTTAAATGGTCAGGGAATCACTGATGAGACAATATATAAAAACAAAATTTTCACAATTCCTATAATTTTTGGTTGGATAATTGGTTGATTTGGTGCTGCTACCAAAAATTCATCGGTTAAGGTACGTTCACAAATAGTGTCGACCCAAGTGTCCACCTAAGCGTGTTTTTAACGAGGGAAGGTCAATTTTTTTCCTCCATTGAAAAAAAATTCTGTTAGTATCATCTTGTAGCTAAGATTCAGGGCTTCAAAATAAGCTATCAACAAACTCCATGTGACATAAAAATGTTGGATAAAAATGCTTAGGTCTGCACTCGGTCGAATGTGGGCCTGAGTGTTTTAACCAAAAATTTCAGTCAGTTTTAGCTTGTTATAGATAGCTCATTTTGAAGCCCTGAATCTTAGCTACAAGATGGTACTAACAGAATTTTTTTCAATGGAGGAAAAAAACACGCTTAGGTCGACACTAATTGCGAACGTACCTTTAGTGTCGGCACCGAAAATTTCAAATTTGACTGGTGTCTGTCATCATAGTTGTCAATTAACCAAAGTTAATAGTAAAGTTAAACCTCTACCACTTCATAGTTAATTGTAGCCTTTATATGAGCACACCTTTTCCTTTTTTTTTTTGCCGTTAAAATACTTTTTTTACTTAAAAAAACGTTTCTGTTGCAAAACGACTTTTCACTACAAAATAAAGCCACAGAAAAATTTTTAAAAAATTGCGACAAAAAATTTTTTTTTAAGCAAAAAGTGCAACAGCAAAAAATTCGCCCCTTATAGTTGATTAGACATGTATAGCGTGAAACCGATAGTTAGAGGTTTTACGGTAGTTGTAAGTTAACTGTGAATCCCATAGTTGACAGTAAAATTTCTCAATCTTAATAAATGTTCATGAAACTTACAGCAGGATAAGTGATCGTGCCAAATTTTCAGGCGCTAAACAAAAAATTACTTTTTTATTTAGTTGTTTTATCGAGTTAAAATTCCCACCTTCTGCCATCACATCGCTTCTGCAAGACCAAAACTTGATTACTGTATTTCCTCTAATTAGCGCCCTTCCTGATTGTAGCTTTTTTAGCGTGTTTTTGATCAATTTTCTTCAGGCAAGTTACCACCCATTTTGTAGCTAGAAAGATGAGCTACTAAATGGGTGGTAACTTGCCTGAGAGAAGTGATCAAAAAGTGGGCTAAAAACACAATGCCAAAAACACGATTTTGAATCAGGGGCGGTAACTGGAGGAAATATGGTATTTACCATATTTTTTGCCGGCTTTTTCACTAATACAACTTTTTTTAGAATAACTCACACATTATCGACCACCAACAGTGTGGTCTTCTTTTTGTTCATGTTTTTGTGGGTGTTATAGACGGTCTGGATATGGGGAGCTTCTGAAAAAAAAGCAAACAATTTTTGCTATCCTCCATTTAACCAAAATCTTACTTGCTCCGGTAACGAGCAATGCATCTATGGTGTCCAGTTTTGCTCCGATAACCGTGGAAAAGTCAGTTCGCTTGCTAAAGCTGAACAGATACCTGAAAATAGCACACCGATAGGATACCACGGCACTTATGTACCTGGGGGCCGATTTTTAATTAACTGTAAATAGTGTTTAAACGTCTCCTAAGTAATTTTTATACGCTAAAAACGATGTTTTCTAACATTTCTCTTACTGAAAAATTCGGGTTTAAAAAATGCGGGGCGCAGTTGAGCAGGTGCCTTAGGTGCGCCCTAACTTAATAAAAACGATAAGGGTAACTGAATTTTTTAAAAGACCAAAAATATTAATTGAACATAGTTTTGTTAGGGGCCTTTTTGATGAAGAAATTGGTAGGCATACATTTTTATGCATCCAAAGTCAGTTTCGAGCGATTTTGTCTAAGGTCTCTTTTTCTGCTTCTGCACAGAGCGCAGGGCTTGGTGGGTTAGAGATGCGCCACTAATATAAGATATTTCACGATAAGGAACCATTTGCAATGGGTCCAACATTTATTAACAAAAGAACTTCAGAGTTAACCCATTTTGATTGGATAATTTGGAAAATTTGTTTATAAAAAATAAAGTGACGGGGCGCTCTATTCAAGGAAATACGGTACTCTTGATCAAAAATGCATTCAGAGAGTCTTTTTGCCAAGCTCCAGTGATCGAAAACAAGTTAGGATACCTTAATATAAGATATTTCACCTTGGGGAACCAAGGCAATGGGTCAACCTTTGGTAACAAAAAAAAATTCCGAAACCCTAATTTTTTAGTGAGAGAAATGTTGGAAAACATTGTTTCAGCGTATAAAAATTACTTAGGTGACGTTTAAACACTATTTACAGTTTACTGAAAAGGGGCCCCCAGGTACATAGTACCGATACCACTATGTCTGTGAAATTAGTATGGGAAAAACTCCTGAGCCAAGAATATTTGAAAAAAAAATTGATATTTTTTAATATGTAGGCGTTTCGCCAATCTCGGAACTTTTTTTTTTTGAATTTTTGCTTATTTTGGCATTCTGCTTTTACAGTTTTGGACACACTTTTGATTTCGTCCTGACATGCCTTGATCTAACTACGGCTAAGGCTTCGCCTAAGTTAAAAAAATTCTAAAAAATTGCCAAAAAACTTAAAAAAACACAAAAAATGCCACAAAATTGGTGAAATGCCCCTATACCATTTTTCGGTAAAAGGACAGTTCGCATCGATGCGAACTGTCCTATGTCCACTCAATTCAGCTTGGGGGACCAAGGCAATTTTTTTTTGCACTTTTAAATACCAATAATTATTTTTGCGTAAAAATGATTAAAAAGACTGAAAAACAACTTATTTTACACTTTTTGTGCAAAAAGTTACTGGTATTGACAAATGTAAAAAATTTTTTTGCCTTGGTCCCCCAAGCTGAATTGAGTGATGGGGGTTGAGGTTAAGTGCTCCAAAATTTTTGTCTAAAAATTGCAAAAAGGTAAACTCAATGCAAAATTCAACTGAAAAGTAAACAATTTTTCATACTTTTTTTTTTAACTTTTTACTCCATAAATTGTCTTACTTGCTCAAATTCTTGGGGTTCAAGGTGGCTTTCAGCTCGTCAATGTAGTTCTGCTTTTCTTTTTTATCGCTCTAAAATTGGTTGGATTTGTGACAAAAATTGTTGTTTTAGAAAAATTTTACAGATCCGAATTTATGCATGGCCAGATAATCCTGTAAAAAACAAGCTTTTTTCTTTTGGAGAGCTATGTATCAGGGCCGCACCGGGTATCCGGTATCCGAAAAAATAGCGAATTTTCAAATAATTTTTGTGAAAAAAGAAAGTTTTGAGAAATTATCAGATATCCGGCACTTTTTGACATCCTATCCGATATATTTCATATCCGGCGCAGCCCTGATATGACTATACAAGTTTTGCAGCGAAAATGAAAATGGACACGTAAGCTATGCGAATTTCGTTGTAGCCTTACCCAAGCTCCAGTGGTCATGAACTCGTTTTCCAGCCGGAGATTCATTAGTTTGTCTTTGAAGTACTCGATCACTCCTGCAAACAACATATGTGAATAATCAAAAAACTCGGCACTGATCCATTTAGCATTTTTCTCAAATTATATCGACCAAAACCTCTCACCCACTCCAAAGACCAATGAAAAATAGTGTTTTTAGCCTATACTTTACAAATCACTCTTGGGAAATTTGCCACTCGAATTGTAGCTAATAAGATAAGTGGTAGTTAGCCCAAGAAGATTCTACAAGAAGTTGGTCAAAATCACGGTTTTCAATCAAATCAATGATAATTTGAGAAAATATAATAGGCATGTAGTTTACCTGCAGTGGTCGAGGTGCAGTGAACCAGGATTATACCTATATAAGAAATGTAAAAAACTAATTATTAAATAATTAAAATTTCGATGGTTTTAGTACAAAAACTTGGGGCGTTAAATTTTTTGCGTCAAAACCACTAAAATACCGAAAAAAATCGTGGCCACAAATTGGCGATTCAGAGTAGAGTTGGGATATTCGCGTGAATATTCGGAATGTTCGCGAATATTGTCTTGCTATTTTCGCAAACTGTGCTAGAGTCAACTATCCCAATACAGTCAACAATACAGTCAACCATCACAATACAGTCAACAATACAGTCAACCATCACAGTCAACCATCACAATACAGTCAATCATCACAGTACAGTCAACCATCACAATACAGTCAATCATCACAGTACAGTCAACCATCACAGTACAGTCAACCATCACAATACAGTCAACCATCACAATACAGTCAACAATACAGTCAACCATCACAGTACAGTCAACCATCACAATACAGTCAACCATCACAGTACAGTCAACCATCACAATACAGTCAACCATCACAGTACAGTCAACCATCACAATACAGTCAACAATACATCAACCATCTGGTACAGTCAACCATCACAATACAGTCAACAATACAGTCAATCATCACAATACAGTCAACCATCACAATACAGTCAACCATCACAGTACAGTCAATCATCACAGTACAGTCAACCATCACAATACAGTCAACCATCACAATACAGTCAACCATCACAGTACAGTCAACCATCACAATACAGTCAACCATCACAATACAGTCAACAATACAGTCAACCATCACAGTACAGTCAACCATCACAGTACAGTCAACCATCACAATACAGTCAACAATACAGTCAACCATCACAATACAGTCAACCATCACAATACAGTCAACACATCAACCATCACAGTACAGTCAACCATCACAATACAGTCAACCATCACAGTCAACAATACAGTCAACCATCACAATACAGTCAACCATCACAATACAGTCAACAATACAGTCAACCATCACATACAGTCAACCATCACAGTACAGTCAACCATCACAATACAGTCAACCATCACAATACAGTCAACCATCATACAGTCAACCATCACAATACAGTCAACCATCACAATACAGTCAACAATACAGTCAACCATCACAGTACAGTCAACCATCACAATACAGTCAACCATCACAATACAGTCAATCATCACAGTACAGTCAACCATCACAGTACAGTCAACCATCACAATACAGTCAACCATCACAATACAGTCAACCATCACAATACAGTCAACCATCACGATACAGTCAACTCTTAGTCAACAATACAGTCAACTCTTAGTCAACAATACAGTTGTTAAGTGGAAACATTCAGTTCCCACTGAACATTGCTCCCGAATATTCGGATCGGACAACCCTAATTCAGACCATCCAAACTTTTACTGGATTCGATTCCCTAATTTCACGCCACCCGCTGAAGTTCGTCCCCGCCTAGGGTTTGACACTTTTTCAACCTCTATTTTCGAAGTCTTTCGCCAGCTATCTTTGGTCATTCCAGTCCCAAAAAATTGCAAGGATTACGATTTTCCATCAGGACCATGCTGATCAAAAACAACTGGCAAAAAATCTCAAAACTGAGGCAAAAAAGTGTCGCACCCTAGTCGGCAACGAACTTGAAGATGTGATACAAAATCTAAAATCAGCGGTATTTTTATGATCACTTGTAAACCAGCTCACCCATAATTCTGTTAGGCCAGGCGAGTGAAAACCGACAAATTATGTTGGCTCCAGCTCCCTCGCCAAATGCTATACAAGTGCGAACATCTATTTTGTCCAGCACACACACCAGATCTTCGCCCAGCTCTGCTAGGCTTGGAAACCTATTATGCAAATAAAAATTACTGAAATTGCCCGAATCCCAAAAAGTCCACTTACTCTCCAGTATAATCTGGTGCATTATCTTCTTGGCCTAAATTGGGCTTTCTTTCTGATATCAAAACATTTTTGATAAATGCGTGCCTGGAATGCAAACATGCAAAAATATGGCCTTTTGCTTGACTTCGGCCATAGAGGGATGGTTGACAAAGCGCACAAAAGACTTATGGTTGGTGCCCACATCGTGAACTGTCATTATTACCTGAAGAAAAAATGAAATATAAAGCAAAAGTCTGAATCCCGTATCTCCTTTTTTTTAATTTCTTTCTAATTTCTTTCTTTAATTTCTTAAAATATTGGGTTGTTCGATAATTATCCAGCGTTTTTTTAACTTTGGCATATTCATCAACCATTTTTATTAATCAAATCAAACACAATAACAAATCAACCACAACAACAACTAATCTTCCGAAGGGTACTCTCCATCGAATTCCATTGCCTGTTCCCATTTGTACGGCAGAAGGTTGATTCCACGAGCGAAGAAATCCGGTGTCTTTGAAGCAATCCATTGTCTTATGTCATCAACAATTTCTTGAAGACGACGACAAAGCTTCCAGACCTTTCCAAGTTGCTTCAGATGCAGATAAATGGTGTTGTTGCTCACTTCGAATTGATCGGCAAGTTCTCTTGTGGTCAACCGGTTGTCTTCTTCAATTGCATTTAACAGCAGAGCATCGTCGAATTCAGACTTTCGGCCACGTCCTCCTTCATCCTTTAGGTTTCGATTGCCGGACTTAAAACGAGCAAACCACTCACGGCACGTGCTTTCTCCAATCGTTGCTTCTCCCCACACTGCGTTAATCTTGCGGCAAGTTTTCGCAGCACTTTTCCCCTTGTCGAAGTAAAAGAGCATAACAGGGCGGATGACCTCGTGATCGTCGATGCGCATTTCTCTATAACAACAAAAACCGTCACAAATAAAAAATACCAGACATATAAAGGATATATTTCTATTCTTCTTTCATAGTTGCAAAAGATCACATACTAAAGTTACAAAAAATAAAGTTTTGTAGGAAATAAAAAAACGCTGGATAATTATCGAACAACCCAATAATAAAAATAAAGTTCAACAATCAAAACTTGGGTGGGGTCGGGATAAAGGATAACAACCGAGGTGAAAAAATTACAGCCTTTAGGTGGGAACAATTATTGAGAATCAACTGTATGCTACTTTTAGTTGGCGATAATAAATTTTGATACATTTATTTAATAGCCTACAGTTTTGCCATGTTTATCCTTTTCCAAATCTCCTTGGACGTACACATTCAGGTTGCAGTATTTGCCCTGCACTGTCACCAGCTGAACAAATTCATTCGATAGTTTATTGTTATAAATTTGGCCAGCAAATTTAGAGACCAACCTGTGTATCATCAGTCATGACTTTGAGGGGCAAAGGTAAATGTTAGTGCTGTGCTGAAATCAGATAAAATGAGCAAAAAATATGTACAGCTTCAAAATTCAATAGATTTTCAAGTAGGTTTCCCGAATAACGGGGGATTCCGTCACGGCGGGTTCATTTGAAAAAATTGGGGGGGAAATGGATATACAGGGAGAGGGGGTTGAATTCAAAAAATTTTCACGAGGTGCGGGGATTTAAAAAAATTGACAAATTTAAAAAAAAGAACGACACCAAGACACCATAAGCAAAAAAATGGCGATTTTTGCATTTTTCCATACTCACCAAAGAAAATATGACTACGTGGGATACGGGGGCTATAAACGGCACGGGGGGATACGGGGGCGGGCGGGTAATATTCAAAAAAGTTTTAACGTGGGATTTACGGTGGTGAGGAGTTTGCCAAAAAACCGCGCGGCGGGACGGGGGATTGCCTTCGGGGGCTGCAAACCGTAGTTTCGAGCAAGGAAAAAGTTTGCAGTGAACATTTTCATTAAGATTACACTCCTGATTCAAAATCGTGTTTTTGGCGTTGTGTTTTTAACCCATTTTATTTTAATTTTTCGAAGTCTGACTTGCCAAATTTGATACCCAATTTGTAGCTCATCTCACTGGCTACAATTTGACAGGAAATTTGACTGAGAAAAGTCATTAAAATAGGACATAGGACAGTTTGCACTGATGCGAACTGTCTTGAATAAAAGATCTGCTTTTATATAATTTTATTTATTCTAAGCTACTAGAGTAGCCAACATTTTCTCCAGAATCCGAATCACTTAACAGAATTTCAAAAAAATGCTTGGTTGTCGATATACAGTCGAACCTGGCTAACCCGTCACTCCAGTAACACGTCACCCCCGCTAACCCGTCACTCCAGTAACACGTCACCCCCGCTAACCCGTCACTCCAGTAACACGTCACCCCGCTAACCCGTCACTCACTAACACGTCACCCCCGCTAACCCGTCACTCCACTAACACGTCACCCCGCTAACCCGTCACTCCAGTAACACGTCACCCCCGCTAACCCGTCACTCCAGTAAAACGTCACCCCGCTAACCCGTCACTCCAGTAACACGTCACCCCGCTAACCCGTCACTCCAGTAACACGTCACCCCGCTAACCCGTCACTCCAGTAACACGTCACCCCCGCTAACCCGTCACCTCAGTAACACGTCACCCCCGCTAACCCGTCACTCCAGTAACACGTCACCCCGCTAACCCGTCACTCCAGTAACACGTCACCCCGCTAACCTGTCTTCCTCAGTAACACGTCACCCCCGCTAACCCGTCACTCCAGTAACACGTCACCCCGCTAACCCGTCACTCCAGTAACACGTCACCCCGCTAACCGTCACTCCAGTAACACGTCACCCCGCTAACCCGTCACTCCAGTAACACGTCACCCCCGCTAACCCGTCACTCCAGTAACACGTCTTGCTAACCCGTCACTCCAGTAACACGTCACCCCCGCTAACCCGTCACTCCAGTAACGTCACCCCCGCACCCGTCACTCCAGTAACGTCACCCGCTAACCCGTCACTCCAGTAACACGTCACCCCGCTAACCCGTCACTCCAGTAACACGTCACCCCGCTAACCCGTCACTCCAGTAACGTCACCCCGCTAACCCGTCACTCCAGTAACACGTCACCCCGCTAACCCGTCACTCCAGTAACACGTCACCCCGCTAACCCGTCACTCCAGTAACACGTCACCCGCCCGTCACTCCAGTAACACGTCACCCCGCTAACCCGTCACTCCAGTAACACGTCACCCCGCTAACCCGTCACTCCAGTAACACGTCACCCCCGCTAACCCGTCACTCCAGTAACACGTCACCCGCTAACCCGTCACTCCAGTAACACGTCACCCCCGCTAACCCGTCACTCCAGTAACACGTCACCCCGCTAACCGTCACTCCAGTAACACGTCACCCCGCTAACCCGTCACTCCAGTAACGCACGTCACCCGCTAACCCGTCACTCCAGTAACGTCACCCCGCTAACCCGTCACTCCAGTACACGTCACCCCACTAACCCGTCTCCAGTAACACGTCACCCCCGCTAACCCGTCACTCCAGTAACACGTCACCCCACGCTAACCCGTCACTCCAGTAACACGTCACCCCGCTAACCGTCATAGTAACACGTCACCCCGCTAACCCGTCACTCCAGTAACACGTCACCCCGCTAACCCGTCACTCCAGTAACACGTCACCCCGCTAACCGTCACTCCAGTAACACGTCACCCCGCTAACCCGTCACTCCAGTAACACGTCACCCGCTAACCCGTCACTCCAGTAACGTCACCCCCGCTAACCCGTCACTCCAGTAACACGTCACCCCCGCTAACCCATCACTTCAAAAAAATTTGGTTGGCCGAGAAAGAAATTCCGCTAATCTTACCCCATTAACCCGTCACCTCGGTAACCCGTCACCCCTGTTAACACGTCACCCTTCGTCCACAATCAACAAAGAAAGTATCCCCTTGATAAGCCGTCACCTAGAATATTGCTGAAAAGTTTTCAAATTTCCGCCAATTTTTTTTTAACCTTTTGTGTTTCATCATCATTGTTCTTCAATCTGTGTGAACAGCGTCGCCTTGGATGAGGTCTTTTATCAAGAGCAAAGGAAGTCGCAGAAGCAAAGTAGGATCAAGGACTTCTTCCCTACTGTTTAGCGTCTGATTTGGGTGGTTGAATTGTTAGTTGCTCGAATAAACAATTCTTATCGATACTTGCTCTTTGTAATCCTACAGCCTCGGTAACCCGTCACCCTGGCTAACCCGTCACCTCAAGTTGGTCCCCAGGGGTGACGGGTTAGCGAGGTTCGACTGTATAATCAAAATTAGGAAAATGCACTTTGCCTTCTCAATTTTATCTCATCAAGCACGATTCTTTTTTGAAATTCTGTTAATAAATTCGTATTTCTTAGTGAAATTCGGCTACTAGGATAGCTTAGACTATAAATTACATACAATTAGGTATTTTTACAGTGTACAGTTTGCGAACTGTTTTTTTACCATCAAATTTCAAATATTTTGAGAGTTAAAGGGGCAGGGGACTTTATACCCCCGCATCGTCTGGGGTCGAAGGTTCCTCCTGGGTGCACAACAGGGCTGTACCGCATGTCAAAAAATATCGGATCGGATGTGAAAAAGTGCCGGATATCGGATATTTTTAAAAATTTTGTTTTTTTTATTTTAGCTTTTCACTTTACTATGGTTCCATTTCTTACGAAAAATGCATCCCATTTTTGGTCGTTAGACATCTGAAAAGTCAGAAATGTGGGGTTCGAAATGCAAAACAGATAAAAGGATAAAGTGATTGTGCATAAAATGACCGAAAAATATGGTTTTAAAAAATTTATTCGAAAAAATTCTTTAAAATAATATCGTAAAAAGCCTGAGCTTATCCGATTTATCCGAAATTCAGCGATTTTTTCGGATACCGGATATCGGATGTCAAAAAGTGCCGGATATCGGATATCCGGTACAGCCCTGGTGCACATCCTATTTTTTAACTCTATTTTTTCAGCAAGTTAACTGACTTCTACGTCCGAAAACCATCGAGCAATCGATTGCAACCACTTTCAGCACTGCTTCACTGTCAGCAAATGCCCTAATTTTGGGATTTCATGCAAATGAGAGACCTGTGGCATGGAATTGGACATCGTTGATTGTTTTACAAATTTTAGCTCTAACAAAATATTACCTTTTTCTCTGTATAAGAGCTCAAATGGACGCCCATAACATTGGCTACATTTTAGTATATGAAACGTGTAACTTTTAGAAACAAGTCGGGCCCTATATGAGAATAGGATTTTTTGCCTTGGTCCCCCCTGTTGTTTTTTTTATGAGTTTTTAATAGGGTTGTGAAACGGACAATTGCCCGGACAATTGTCCAGACAATTGTCCGGGCATTGTCCGCCTATTTGCCGCCGCTTTCAAATTAGGACAAATAGAAACTTTGCAATGTTTCCTTTTTCAAATCCGTTATTTTTTAACATACCCACAAAATAAACTGGACAATTGTCCAGTTTCTATTGGCCCGGGCAATTTCACAACCCTAGTTTTTGATCAAATCTTTATTCAAATTTACAACAGACATTCATCAACTGTATATTACGGATAGATCATAACAATTTGGTCAACCAATTTCTCCAAGTAATTCCAGTTTTTTGCACGGCAATTTTGACGAAAGATGGGTCCGCAATGTAGGAGGCCAACAAAGCATCACTAGTTCCATAGAGCCGCTTGATTTTATGCTTCATATGCGCCCACAAGCCGGACGTCTGCTGAGCTTTTGTATGTTCATCTCGTTCCCACACTTATCGCACAGCATACTCTTTCGAAGAAGTTTAGTATTTGCAAAGAATTGAATGGTGTCATCGGCAGTGAACTGAAACGAATGCTTCAAACGCAGAGCAGTAACGTCAGGCTTTTCGATCTTCTCAACCAATACCTTGCGCACCATTGTAGCTCTAAAATGAGACGACGGTGATAGGCGAAAGAAAATAAATCGCAATACAAATTGAAAAGAACTCAAGTTCATAAAACAAACAACAGGGGGACCAAGGCAAAAAAACAATCCTATTCTCATATAGGGCCAAAAGTCGGAAAATATAAATGAAACCAGGCAAAGAAAACCCTCAGAAACAATTGATTTTCGGAAATTAAGCCTATTTTAGCCTGTAAATCAGCTCCGGTAGGTGCGAAACCCTGCGTTGATCGTCTTGTTGGATATTTGAGAGTTTGAGGATCATTTTGACACCAAACATGTATATAAAAGGACATAAAAAAGATATGCACACACTGGTAGTGACCCTCTCTAGAGTTCTCTCTCTAGGGTTGTTACACAGTTAACTCGAATTTTCGAAAAATTTTGACACAAATTTGATATAAATTTTTAAATAAAAACAATTTCGAATCAGACACTCGATTTCGAGTGTCTGACTCCGTTGCGGGGTCACATGCACAAAATTTTGTAAAAAAATTAACATAAAAACAACAAAATAGGTCAAAATATTTCGAAAATTCGAGTTAACTGTGTAGCAACCGTATCCCTCTCTAGGGATGATTGCGGCTGCGGTGCGGCTACCGTTTTGGTAGGACGTGTTAACCAATATTTTGATTAGTTTTACAAATTCTGTGTTCACCGTTCTGTTCAGCATTAAAAAAGAGGCGCGGCTGTTTGTCAGAACATGCCCATGAAATAAATTGTTTTAGGGACTAAGTGCGTCGCCAAGGATTGAAAAAATTCTGGAGGTCAAAATTTTTTTTCAATCCTTGGCGACGACGCACTAGTCCCTAAACTTCATGGTCATGTTCTGACAAACAGCCGCGCCTCTAATGCTGAACAGAACCGTAACACTAAAAAATATTGGCTAACACGTCCTACCAAAACGGTAGCCGCACCGCAGCCGCAATCGTCCCTATCCCTGTGACCAAAAATTAAAAAAAAAATGGTCAATCGACAAAATAATTTGAAAATTTTGAAAGAAAAATGCACACAAATAATATATCAATAAATAAAAATACTAATCCGAATTTTTCCGATGTTCCCCTCGTCAAATATTGATTTCAAGTTGCAATGCCAAAGAGTAGCAGTAGTTCGGCTGGCTCACAAGCAACAGCAGGGATATATGTTGTTGTTGACCTGTGCTGCTATTAAAGCAAGGCAAACTGCTCCTACCCACCCAACAAACATATTTTATAGTGGAGAGGAAGAAATACTGGCTAGCAAAACAATAAACACAAAAACTGCTGAGCAGTAGTCTTTTATATTATTGCCCAATTGCTGGCTAATGGAATAGAAGAAATGAAAACAAACCCAAAGGCACAAAATAGACAATTTTAAAAACACCATTGAAAACAGTTGTAGGCTAAACCGCAATGTACCCCACCCACTCAAGTGCACTGTACCCCACCCACTCAAATACGCCCCATCTGTGTCCGCCCAACTTAGAGGAGAGGGCACTGGGTGGTCGGCTCTACCACCACAGAAACACCCAGTGGGCTTGTGTGTATATTGGTTGGTAACCCTTCTAGGTTTAGGTTTCCTACTTAGGTTTGCTGAGTTATCTTCGAGGGTCTCGAGGATGTGGGATTGCAAATATCCTTTATGTTGCATGAGGAATAATAGAGTTGGCTAACGCCGAGTCTTATATAGTAGAGATGATGACGAGACGGGACAATTCCGTCCCGTCCCGTTAATTTTAGAGAATCGTCCCGTCCGGAATCCCGCCCGGAAATTTTTGGCACCTGTCCCGTCGGTGTCCGTCGTGTGTCCCTGTCCCGTCCGCGTCCCGTCGAAAAAAATATTTAAATTCCGTCTCGTCCCGTCCCGAAAAAATTCAATTTTTCAACAACTATCTTCAACTTGTAATTACAGTCAACTAGAGATGATGACGGGTCGGGACAATTCCGTCCCGTCTTGTTAATTTTAGAGAATCGTCCCGTCCCGGAATCCTGCCCGGAAATTTTTTGGCACCTGTCCCGTCCCGCGTCCCGTCCCGAAATTTTTAAATTTGAATTTTGACCTGTCCCGTTCCGTGTCCCGAAATTTTTAAATTTGAATTTTGACCCTTCCCGTCCCGAAAAGGTCAAGCCATCATCTCTATTATATAGTCAATCCTTTGATGTTCTATCAGAGGTGGGTTCCCATTGAAGTCCTTGGTTAACTTCTTTTTTGGTTGGTGTTTCCACTTTTGTTTTGACAGTGGAAGGTTTGTTGGTTGGAGGTTTTCTCCAGAGGTTTTCTCCATAAAGCAATTGAAGACGGATATGTGTCTATTTGTCGAAAGTGACCTATTTAAAATCTAGTAATGTAATGCTTTTGTACGTGGAAATTAGTATGATCAATAAATGACTTTATGAAGAGTTTGTTTAGAGGCATGGCCTGAGTGGAATACAGTGCACTTGGATGGGTGGGGTACGGTGCAGGTGCTCCACAGTTGAATACCAGTATGTGTCATAACTCTTCGCGTTTTTTTCAAATTATTAGTCAGAATCGATTTTTTTTTCTTTTTCGCATATTTCTTCATTTCTTTCATAGAAAATCATTTCCAAATAACAGTGAAATCTTTATTCAAGGCAACGCATAACATACTTCATAACAGCAACTATCATTCATCAAAATAATTTCCTTCGGCCTCAACAATTTTCTCCCATCTTTCCTGTTAATCCCTTTAACACTACCATTAAATGGTCGCTGATTTCTGGCTTAATTCCTTGGCCTCGAGGCATCTAAAACATGCTTAATTTGAACACAAGTCACATTTCAATAAAAAATGAAGAATTTCTTGAAGAAATATGCGAAAAAGAAAAAATCGATTCTGACTAAAAATTTGAAAAAAACGCGAAGAGTTATGACACATACTGGTATTTTTAATGTGATAAACACCTCCTTCCACTAGAAATTTGCATGAAGCTGACCAGCAAATTATTGGCTGTGACTGAATTGCGCCCTTAAAAGTCTGAACTTCACCAGTAAATTCACTGATTTTCACCAGCACATTTTACATTGCCATTCTTCTTTCAATTTTTGCTAACATTTTTTCAAATTTTCTGTGTTTTCTTGTAGCCCTGGATTTTAGCTTTCTAATGAGCTATTTAAGTTTGCTGAATGATTTGCAAAATGTACAGATCAAGAGATTTTAAAAAGAGATCGAGAGAAATTTTTTAGGTTTTTTTCTCTTTTTAAAACCTCTTGGTGTTACATTTCTCAAATTACCTAGCAGAGTTAGATAGCTCATTGGAAAGCCAAGATCTAGGGCTACAAGAAAACACAAAGAAATTGAACAAATGATGACAAAAATTGAATGAAGAATGGCAATTTAAAATTTACTGGTGCAAATCAGTGAATTTACTAGTGAAATTCAGACTTTTGATGGCGGAATTCAATTTGAGCTTAAAATATTCACTTAAACCCAACCATATCCGCCAAGATTTCGAGTTAAACCCTGCCGAATCAGCGCGCCAAGGGTTAAGTAATCTCAGGACCGTCGAAAAATAAGGCCTGTCTACATGTCTGCCCCACCATCCCCTAATTAATTCAAAAAACGTGTTTATGACATTGGGTTTTTTCCCTTTTTGTAGTCTGCTCTCAAGCAAGGTATGACCTTAGATTTCACCCATACTGTTTTTGGCATCAGAATTCTATCGAAACCGTTATTTTGCGAAACACGGCCCATATTCTAGCATGAATTTAAAAAAAATCCAATTAAAATCCAACAGAACTACTAAAAAATAAACACCATTATAACATGCAAAAATGTTTTTTTATTGGACAAAAAGCCAAAAAAATTTTCACTGAATAAACAATAAAATAAATAAATTTGTGGATCGACAACACCAAAAAAGACAAATAAGTAGAGTACTAGTATGCGACCGAGGCAAAGAAAAGCAAAGAGACCGAAAACAGGAGACAGCCGCTCTTAATACACTGGCCACAAGTTAGTCAGTACAAAGGGATGCCATCTCCTTATATATAGACACACACATAGGCAGCCTGGCGACACACACCAACTAAGGGGCTTATGTGTGCCCACACTCCTGAAATAGCCAAATTGGAAGTAGTATGAACATAGCAGTGGTCGACCACTTACTTGGCACAAGTTGGTTAGTAGGGCAGGGGAAACACATCTCCATCGCAGCATACTAAATTAAAGATGCACTTCCTAGGTAAATAAAGATGGAATAAGAAGAAGGGAAAACCATCTGCCCGCTTTCACTTTTATTTACATACACATGCTAATAAAACAAGTGAGGGTGGAAAGACAAAGAAGAGTATCAGCAAAAAATAAAGATCAAATAGGGTGGGTGTTGTTAGAATATCACCAAAATTAGATAACAAGTACAAGTAAGTAATTAGGGGTGCTACAAAAGAGGTCAAATACATGGCCGAGTACCAATTGATAAAAAAAAGAAAAGATTATCGATATTTGGCAAAAACATGTACTATACAAAATAATTTTTTTTCAGTAAATGATCTACCATCGATCAAATTCACTGTGAAAAGACTAGAGCTCAAAAAAGAACGACCTATAGTCGAGGTTCAGAGATACTAAGTAAAAGGTTTTTTGAAAGAAGACCACGAAAGTCGAACTTTTTCAGTGAATTTCGACAAGAGCACTGTTGCATTAATTTTTTTTTCAGTGTTTTCAAACCTCTTCCCGTTGGCCAGCGACAAATTGCGACAATTCAAATTGCGCCAAAATCTTTTTGAACTGTATTTATTACTTAATTGTGGCGCAATTTAAATTGTCGCAATCTAAATGGATAAAACGGAACAATGCCTCCTCTTCACGAAAAAGTGCACCCTTTGTGCCTCCTTTTTTCGTTTTAATTAAAAAGTCATGAATTTTCCTACTTTTTCTGTCGAATTTCCACCCCTTTAGGTAGCTTTGCACTTCTAGTTTATAACGAGATATCAGTTGTTGCATCATCTCTGCAAAATGTAGCACGAAAAGGTAAAAGTATGAAGCAAATTATTTTTCTGACTTCCTTCACATTTTTACCTTTTTATGCTACATTTTGCGAAGATGATGCAACAAGTGATACGCCTTTAGAAACTAGAATCGCAGGGCTAACTGATGGTGTTTAAAATTCCGAAAAAAGTAGGCAAATCTATGTTTTTAATTAAAAGAAAGAAAAAGGAGCACATTTTCACAAAAAGTGTGCACATTTTCGCCAAAATAAGGCACTTATACGTATCCTCTAATCTAAATCGTCGCTATCTGTCGATTCCCGTACACGTTTCCAAAATTCATAACACAAATGAAAAACCGGAAATTTTAACAATGATCGTGCCAGACAGATTTTTTAATGTCTAACAAGAATCTTGAAATCTATACGCACACAAATTATCACTCCTATGAAATAAACCACTAACTTTATAGACAATAAAGAGCAATACAGGACAGCAATACACAATTCAAGAGTAGAATAGGAATACAAACAAAGAGTAGGCAAAAACATAGATAATTTTGCAATCTTCTTGGCATCACATTGGCGGAAACATCATCGGGTTTAACACCTTCGCCGTTCTGCTGCTGCTACTACCAGCGTTGTAATCTTTCTTCTTAATTGCCGGTGATCTCCTGGTCGTGCTGAAGTTCAGCAAGTTTAAGAGCAGGAAGATCCCAAAAAGATGAACCTACTTTTTACCGTAACTATAGTTTCCCTTTGCCTTCGTTTTTGAAGCCATTGGAGTCTGGGTGATTTTCTTTGGAGCCTTATTGAACTTCCCATTGCCCAGAGGCCGTGCCCGCGGTTTGTACGGCTTTGACCTCAAAGAGCTTCCATACGACATGCCTGAATATGCGAATTTTTAAATAAGATAATTTTTTTTCGGAGAGTACTTTTAAGAATTGACCTTGTATAGGTGTGGCAGCAGGCGCAGCCATTTGATTCGGTTCATTGGAAAAGAGTGAAGGAAACTGGAAATTGCTGATCTTTTGATTCTTAAGAATCTCTAGCTGCTGGACCATTGCTGTGTGTTCCTTCTCATCTAGCTTTGTCCAGAATGGCTCAAGAAGTTCCATAACCCTGCGACCAAAGCGAGCGATTTTATCTAGAAACAAAAAGATGCCGAGATAAACTGAAATTGAAACTAATACACAGTTTTACCAACCTACTGTCATGGTGTCCACCTACAAAAATTAGTACCACTCTACACTAACAAAATGCAAAGAGCTCTTACCTGAAGGAGCTCAGAATTAGTTCGAGGTAATAATGCTGCAATTTGCTCAATTCCATCCATACTGATAATGGCCTGAACCAAAACTAGGAACCGCGACAGAAAGACAGACAAAATTACCATGTAATTCAGAAATTTGTTCTCACGTGCCAGATCGTCAAACAGCCTTATCAGACATTGCTTGCATTCGGTAAACAGATCCATATGCTTCACACGATACCTGAAAAGATCACTTACAATTGAAAAGAGACTTTTTGCTCTAAGCAGACATACTTTTGTTTAAGAGCCTCGGCTTCAGAAACCACGTTCATTGAAAAGAGAAATTCGTCTTGCATCTTCGGTCCACTACTACTCCGCCTCTTCTCACTACCTTTGCCGATGATGATGTGGAAGCATACCTGCAAAACTATTAATTAGAATTCAAACGCTAAAAAGTCCCAACCTTAGATTGAGCAAGGCCGACCTTAGACTGTGCATGATCAGAAAGAAAGTTAAGGCCAGAAGTAGAGATGTGGATGTATGCAATCACTGAGTGGTGGTCAGTGGTGAAGATCTGCTCCCTCAAATATCCATCAATGACAAGCTTACGAATGAATCTATTGCAGTCCACTTCAGAGAGCGCTTTACCACGGCCGAACATCTGTAGCCTCTTGAATTCTTCTAGCTGAAAAAATATTTCAAATTACCATTTCACCACTTCTCGCTAATTGCTCATATAACCACAACTTTCTTAAGTAATGGAGGAATCATACACCGGTCAAGTGAGAAAAAAAGAGGTGGAGGTTTGGTTGGCGACCAAAGTACTATTTTTATCTAGAAAAAAATCGACTTTACCAGGGCATCGACTTACCTGGTTAACTTTGTTTCCTAGCTGACCACGATAGATCTTGGCAATTGTTGTAAGTACACTCTTCCGGATGAATTTAACAGACTTCAATATAGCAACAGCTTCGTCCGTGAAATCGTACAGTTTGTAAGGACTTTCTCCCGCTTTAGCCATCGAGCAGATTGTGCACGGTGTTAAACCATTCTTGCATTCTTCTGCATCGTAGATCTTAACACAATAAAAAAATAAGATATACCAAAAAATACCAAAAGGCAATAATAACAACAAACCTCGCCAAAGTGTTCAACCAACAGCTTCCGACGACAAATGGAGACATTTTCGCAATAGCTCAAGACTTCATATACACTCTGCATCCTCATTGATCTCATTTCATCCTTCATATTATCGTCTAAAATGTTTTGGTTTTGACAAGGGAAAAAATGTGAAATACTCACTCTCGAATAATCTCATTATCCTCAAATGGTCGTTGAAACTGTAGAGAAGGACACATTGAGCAGGCTTACCATCTGAAATACACCATTTAACTTTTTAACACATTTACACACATGCATCTTCATCAAACAAAACCCAAAACAACTGAAAACACAAAATAACATCCTATATAACATATTCTAGTAATGTGTAAAACCCTCATGACCATCCCCAGGCGGTATATAGAATCAAGACTCGACTGAGTAGTTAATAAAATACCTCGCCCCGCTCTTCCTGTCTCCTGATAGTAAGCTTCTATGGACTGAGGAATTGTATGGTGAATGACGAATCTCACATCAGGCTTGTCGATGCCCATACCAAAAGCTGAAAAAAATTGCATGGTAATTTGAGAATTTCGAAACCCTCTTCATGGCCATAACTTTTTTTTATCTGTTTTGAGAGATTACTTTGTACATTGTGTACCGAAAACTACATACTGCGTAAAAAATTTTACAATGAGACACCGGCTAAGAAGCATCCCAACTACCTGAGACACCAAAGTTACTAACATCCAAGACCCATTTATTAGCTGGTTTGGATTGACAAATCGACTATCTGACCTCCTGAGACACGTTGCAAGGAGTGTGAGATAGTCGAAGTACATTTTTTAGTCAAACCGTATAAAACAGTTCAAAAACCCATACCAATTGTTGCGCAAATAATCCGGCATTCATCACGCATCCCTATAAAAGTCGTTGATAAAAAATTATGCACAACAAATCCAAGAATGTACATTTCTGCTGAGTTTCAAGCCGCACCTTGTCACTGAGCTCTGCGTGGTAAGGAAGTGCACTGTCGCCAATCATCTCTGCCACAGTCTCACAGTCACGTCTAAATCAGATGGTAACTTAGAGGCCAAAAATGTCTAAATTTTAACACACCTAGAAAAGCAGTACACAATGCCTGAGCCATCGGGAAAGTTCTTATTAACCTGCTCAATCAACTTCTTGAAATTAGGCATTGTCTTATCCATGACATTGTAGACCAAGTTCGACCTCACGAAACTGCTGATGAATCTGAAAAAAACCAAACTACAACATACGACTAGCGGAATTCTTACAATTTGGACTCCTTCCCACCCAAATGATTCTTAGCGTCGGTGGCAATTTTCGGGGTTGCAGTAGCTATTTTCAAACAGTGAAGTAAACATGGTAAAACAATATGGAGTAAAGTAAACCTGTCAGTCCAACAATTGGAGGAATTCGGCGGTCCTTGGCAGAAAACTTTCCAAAAAACTGGCCAAGCTATAAGAAAAGAATTTCTTCAGACTTTCACAATCAAAAAATCAACCTTGGTGTAGTCTGGTCGAAAGTCATGTCCCCATTGTGATATGCAGTGCGCCTCATCAACCACAAAACGAGCAAGTAAATTCTTTTCATGCAGTGATTGCAGTGCTGTTTCTAATCGAGCAGACGTGCCGATCTATAAAAATCGAATGAGAATTTCGATCGAAAGTCGAACACAAACGACTGTAAGCTTAAGTCAACCGTAAGCCCCAGCAAACAAATCTTACCATTTCCGGTGTAACGTAGAGCAGCTTTGTCTGAGGATTATCCGAAAAGAGATCTTCGTAAATTTCAGAAACTTCTTCCGCTTTCTGACCAGACTTCAAGCATCTACAAGGAATCTGAAAAAAACGATGAGAAATAAACCTAAAAAAATGACTTTAGCACCTTCCAGTTCTCCAACTTCATTATTTGATCTTCTATCAAGGAGCGCAGCGGCGATATCACAACCTGAAAACATTATACATTCAACTATTGTTTAGCGCGCAACAAAACTGACCGTTACACCATCGACAATGATCGCTGGAAGTTGGTAGCAAAGACTCTTTCCGGCACCTAAAACGAGTATGACCATAGGTTGCTTATTTTAGAGATGGATGACCTGTAGGCATTAGTATAAAACAATCATGTTTGAGCAGTGCAGCCACAATCGCAGGTTTCTGTTTATGGCGGAAGTCATTGAAACCAAAAACACTAAAAATCTATTGAGTTAACTGACAGTCAGAACCGCTTCTAATCCTACCTTTTCAAGGTCTTGAACATACTCAGGCGCAATTCGCTTGGCAGCAGCACGACTAAAATACGTGGTTTTTGATCTACCCGAAAACCATAAAAATTGATCACTTACAGTCCTTTTGGAATTCTTCTGCATCATCCCGCACAAACCCTCTGAATTTTCCATGCATGTCTGAAGTAAGTTGACAGATAAGTAGGGTTTTCGAGTATTAAAATAAAATTTTGGTGTATTTGGAAATTTCCAAGCCTTGCACCCGGGGCTTTCACTCGAAATTTTACAGGTTTTGAGCCCAATTACCCGACGACTGCTGGCTGACTGAACTGAGAGTTTTTGTTTAAAGCCTATAATTACCGTTTCTTTCTCCATTATTCAGTGCCGAAGGGGTGGTTATAGTCCGGTTTTGTCCATCGCTCTGAAAAGATTTGGAGAAAGACGCCTCGCCGAAAGAATCCATGTCAACCATGATGCTGTGCTGAAATTCATCGTAGTCATCTTCAACAATGCCAACACCTAAAGAGTATTTTATAATTCCGAAAAAAATAGAGCCATATACCAGATGCATGCCCATTGGGAACTGATGCGTTGTTTGTAGTCCTGTTAGGGAACACCTTGCTGTGGCTGTGAACATCTCCCCCAAAACTATTATTGAATTCACCGAAGTCGTCTTCATCATCTATTTGAATTAGGCCAATATCTGCAAAAAAATTTGGTGAAAGCACATACTGAGAAATTCTTGGTATTTTTGGATGTTTTTTTTCGCAAATTCCATGGTCCTGTTCTTACAGCTAACCCTCGTCACTGGGGGTGACGTTATATCGTGAGTTGACTGCAGACGCAGGATTGAAATCAACTGTGGGGCCTTGACTGATCATGAATCAAGAAAAACGGATACCTTCACTAGCAAGCGACGAATTCTTCTCCTTGATGAAAATCGGCTCAAATTCTGCAGGAGCTCGGAATTTGTTTCGGGAACCATTTCTCTTTTCTTGGAAGCTGGTGCAGCGGATGGGTGTGACTGGAATTTGGAAATCATCTCGTGAGCTGGTCTTGTCTTCTTGCTGGCCATTGGAACTGAAGCCTGAGTCTTTTGCTGTGAAGTCACTTTTAGGCTCTTTCGTGGTGATCGTTTAAGTTGCTACTGGCTTTTGCTGAATCAAGTGAGAAATCTTTTTGAAAACTCCTGCATCTTTCTTGCTGACCATTGAAATTGCTCTCTATAAGTCTGGATTGGAATTCATTTCTTGAACTGGTCCTTTTTTCTTGCTCGACCACATTGCTCTGCATTTGACAGTCATCCAAAGGAGCCTCATCTCCAAAGATGTCGGCGTCCATACTGTCCTCAAATTCATTGTAGTCATCTTCAACAATGCCAACACCTAAAGAGTATTTTATAATTCCGAAAAAATAGAGCCATATACCAGATGCATGCCCATTGGGAACTGATGCGTTGTTTGTAGTCCTGTTAGGGAACACCTTGCTGTGGCTGTGAACATCTCCCCCAAAACTATTATTGAATTCATCGAAGTCGTCTTCATCATCTATTTGAATTAGGCCAATATCTGCAAAAAATTTGGTGAAAGCACATACTGAGAAATTCTTGGTATTTTTGGATGTTTTTTTTTCGCAAATTCCATGGTCCTGTTCTTACAGCTAACCCTCGTCACTGGGGGTGACGTTATATCGTGAGTTGACTGCAGACGCAGGATTGAAATCAACTGTGGGGCCTTGACTGATCATGAATCAAGAAAAACGGATACCTTCACTAGCAAGCGACGAATTCTTCTCCTTGATGAAAATCGGCTCAAATTCTGCAGGAGCTCGGAATTTGTTTCGGGAACCATTTCTCTTTTCTTGGAAGCTGGTGCAGCGGATGGGTGTGACTGGAATTTGGAAATCATCTCGTGAGCTGGTCTTGTCTTCTTGCTGGCCATTGGAACTGAAGCCTGAGTCTTTTGCTGTGAAGTCACTTTTTAGGCTCTTTTCGTGGTGATCGTTTAAGTTGCTACTGGCTTTTGCTGAATCAAGTGAGAAATCTTTTTGAAAACTCCTGCATCTTTCTTGCTGACCATTGAAATTGCTCTCTATAAGTCTGGATTGGAATTCATTTCTTGAACTGGTCCTTTTTCTTGCTCGACCACATTGCTCTGCATTTGACAGTCATCCAAAGGAGCCTCATCTCCAAAGATGTCGACGTCCATACTGTCCTCAAATTCATTGTAGTCATCTGCGATCTGAAAAAGCGATAGTTTAGATAAGATGATGATTTTGGTCCACAGTTATCCACGACCAACTACAAATCACAGTCAACTGCAGATCACAGCTAACAAATCTTACCATTTCCGGTGCAATTTCTTCCACTTCTGAAACAAGTGGATATAACTAACTATACCCATAAAAGTTAAGAAATTTACCGTTTTTCAGAACTGCGATACGACTTTCTTTAGCATCGCCTACGAAATGAACACCACCACAGCACTCTAAAAAAAATATTTTTGTAGGCTTTTACAACGTTTCCATGAAAAGGAATAATTTACCAAATTTCGGCATAGACACATTTGGATTGATATGAACAAACTGAAACTTTCCGAAGGTAACACGCTCGCGAGGCTTTATACTTTCATAGATTTGCTTGTTGAGAGCCATGATTACTGAAACTGGTGGATGCTGACATGAATAATCAAGAATAGCACCACATATTTTTTTAGCTCAATATTTAGAGATCTAGTTAGTTAGCTAGAGAAAGGTCGATGGACATATAGCTGAAAGCATAAATCGACACTTTGAGTCGAAATTTTCAACTTCATTCTACTCTCGATAAACCGGCACCCCTAAGCACCAGCCTTTGCCGGTTTATCGGGAGCAAGCTTTGTCGAATTTCTTTGTAGGCCAGCTAAATCAGGCTTTTTCACAGTGCCGGTTAACAACGGTGTCGGTTTATCGAGAGCAGTGCTCGGAATTTTTGAATTTGGTCGTACTCGTGCTTCGTACCTTATTTTTTTTGCTCCCGTACTCGTAGTCGTAACCTCTTATTTTGGTCTCGTATTTCGTACTCGTAGTACGAATACAAAAAAACCAGTCGTAGTCGTATCGTATTTTTGTCTTACCTGGCTTTTTTACTCGTGCTATTATTTTCCAATGTTTTGCTTTTTGCCCAACCTTTTTATATCAAGTTTATGAAATTAATTAAGATTTTTTAATTTCTGAAAATTTTTCAATTTGTGTGGAGTTAACTCTGAGAAAGAGTTAGGCGTGAAAATTCTCGGCACATTTGGAATAGTCATCGTGGCCGATAAGACTGGAGATGCCTTAGAAGACTTGCTCTTTGAAGACGGCGATCAGGAGGCTCAGGAAATCGTAGACGAACACCTTTCTATGCTGGTTGAGAAACTAAAAAACAGAAAGGAAGAAAAAAAATGAGAAAAATGATCTTTTGTATGGGTTGATTAAGTAGAAAACGCATTTTTATTAATTGTTGATAATAGGCTAAGTAAAATGTAGTGTAGAAAATGTCAGCTAAATTCGTTCACATTTCATAAATTTATAGTTTGAAAAGAAGTTACAGCTTTAAATTCATATAAAGAAACAAAAAATGCTCACATGCAAAAGTTCAGTGAAGGTACGATTTGCACTTTACTTCTCGTACTTGTACTTAGCGTTCTTACTTCGTATTCGTACTCGTACTGACCTTTTTTTCTCTCGTACTTCGTACTCGTAGTACGAGTACGATACGAGTATGAAGTACGAGTACGACTTCCGAGCACTGATCGAGAGTAGACTGCATCACTTCGAATTTTGAAGTTGAAAGGAAGTTCGAAATTTAAATTATTTTTTAAAATTTGTCTCGGATGGATTAGTCTGCAGATTTACCATTTTACTGTGGCGAAATTAGCGATTTTGTGTGACACAGACTTTGTGCTGGTTTCCAAATCTTTTTTATCTTCTCTGATAAATCCCACAAATACCCAACCCCTGAAATCTGTCAATAAGCAGTGAAATGCTTGTTGCCTTACATGCTTTGTAATTCTTTCTATTGCCGATGCTTCAGACTTCGCCTATACTCAAAGATTTTCGTATTTTACGCGAAAGTCATGGTCAAAAAACTTGGAAATACGGATATATGTCTGGCTACCGTAAAAAAAGTTTTCCATGCTTGATACCCGAACTTTGTTTTGCACCGTCGTGCGTGTATTAAAGTTTCATGAGAGTGGAGATATTCGTAAGATATCTTTTCTGTTCGACTATAAACCCTACGAAATTCATTCTCAAAACATACTCGCTGCAACTTTTTGACATCCGCATTTAGCAATTAGTATTTATAGAATTCATTTATTACTAACTAACAATGGATTCCACCGTTTGTTCGGTGTGTATCTCAGCCTTAGTTGAAGAGTTGTGTGTCCCGTGCTCCAACAATCACAAATTTCATAGAGGTATGTAATTCTAAAAAATTCAAAACTAGTTTGTTCAATTTCACTAAATAAACCATACTTCAGCTTGTCTTTTGGAGTGGGCAACGGTAATTTTTCTGCTACTTTTGTTATCAATGAAGTTTTTATCTTTTATATTTTAGACTCTTCACACATGGTAAAGCTTCGGAATTTTTTTCATGTTAACAGAAAACACAAGTTGATTGATTTCAGTCCCATGTGCCGTGAAGATTTTGAAGAAATAAAAGTCTACGATAAGGAGGGCAAGGTCTTGGAAACTATCAAGGCACCTGCACCCAACAAGGTTACTTGCTTGTTTCTATAAATCATTGTTCATAAAAGTTGTTTTCAGGACAAGCACAGAGAGCTGCACGATGTAGTCTTTGATCCACCATACTCCAATATGGCCTGTAAGTTTTGGTCTTGCCTACTAAAAATGGTCCATAATTGACTGTTTCATGTACGTAACTGTAAGCCACAAATAACTATGAGACACAATTGGCTATGTTTTTTCAGTTGACTGTTACCCGTTGTTGACCGTTATTCTAAAATTCATTATATCTGCCACAGAGCCGGTTTTTAGAACAAAAAAATTTTCGGCTTCCAACCTTCGTCACTAAAGAATTTCCCCCGTTCCATAGAAAATTTTCTTCCGTTTTTTATTCTGAACTATTGTTTCCTTTACTTCTTCTCCGGACCTCTGCCAGAGGACGGCAGGGGAGGGATTGGCTTCCTCTCTCAAGAATTACTCCGGAGGCCATTAGAGTCCTGTGTGCGTGGGATTTGAAGAAATAATTACTATTTGGATTATATTGCAGGTGAACTATGCCATGCTTTGACTGATGAGGATCAGATGATTCTATGTGATATCTGCGACCTTGGCTTCCACGTAATTCACACAGTTATCTGTACCCATATTGCTAACCATCTTTAACTTTCAGATTTACTGTCTTCGTCCTCCACTCTCCTCCATCCCATCCGGTCGTTGGGAATGTGAAAGATGTAGACCAGGAACATCTTCTATAACCTTCGGAGGCGGTCATCATCCTGTAAGCACATCAGATCAGTCTTTTCAATCGATCTCTTTATTTGCTAAATTACAGATTGTCACCATTGAAAATTCGCCAACCAATCGTCACTCTGACCCATTCTTGGACGGATTCATTAACGATGTAGAAGACGAGAATGGTGATGAGAATATGTCAGATGGCGAAATAGTCTCTTCGGAGGATGAAGAAAGTGGTAGCACTTCACACCATGATGAACAACAAGAGCTGTTTGATGACGATGAAGTGCTGGGGAATGGACAGGATCTGAGCGACATCCCGTCTACCAGCCACTCCACTCTGGTATGTCTTTTGCTTACCCCTTGTTGGGCAGCGGAGTTGGTTGCTATAAGAATTGTTTTAGACCATGAAAGATTTGAAGAAGGGCAGGACTAAGAAAAAGTTTTCAAGGAGGAAGAAATCTCGCAAAAGCTGCACCAAAAGTTCTGATCCCACTAAACCTAGAAAAAAGTCTTCGAGGAGGAAGCGAGGAAGCAAGAGAAAGTGCAAGTCGAAGAAGAGAGGCCACAAAAAGGTTAGTTGCACGTTTATTGGGCGATGGCTCTTTCACGGACTGCGACTGAGAGTTAGACTGAAATTCTTTTAATAGAACTCTTTTAAAATTTGAGAAATACATACAGCAAACGTTAGATGAATATGAGGGATGATCAGTAGAGAAAGAAAACATGCAAAGAAACGTTTTAAAGCTGCTTTTCAACCGCTAAAGACATAAACACGTAAAGAAAAATTGCCTCAGTCTAAGCCTCACTCCGTGAACACCTTCGACTAAGACTGAGACTTAGACTAAAAGGTGTTCGTTTAGCCAAAATAGTCTTAGTCTAAATTGCAGTCTGTGAAAGAGCCATAAAGGAATTGAAGTTATGGGATGAGTGTTGTTTTTATTGTAGCTGCCAACACTAGGATGTGTCTCTTAGCATGCTGAAGTTGTAGAAATTTTTAGATGAGTTTCGAAAGGATAAATCTTTTTTCTGCCTTTATTGGCTGAAAAGTGCCTTCTTTTATTAGAAAATGCTTATTTTGCTGAAAAGGGCCTTTGTTTCGCAAAAAGGGCATTCTTTTTGTAAAAAAGTGCCTTCTTCTGCTTTTAATGGGTTTCTTTTCATTGGACATAAAAGAGCGCATATTTCATCTACAATTATGCTTATTCAAGCCAAAACGGCTAAATTCAACAAAAAAGTATGTTTGAGCCAAGAAAAGCATATGTGACAAAAAGGCACATTAAAAAACGAAGGCACTTTTCGGCCAGAAGAAGGCAAAAAATACTTGTCCGTTTCGAAATTATTTCTGAGGCTGTTTTTTGATAACTCATACTTTAAATGCGTATTGGATGTGGATTTTTTCTGGTGCAAACCGGCTCGTTTTTGCTGAAAAAAGTTTTGGTGCAAACCGGCTCGTTTTTGCTGAAAAAAGTTTTGGTGCAAATCGGATCTTTTTGCGTCCTATTTGTACCAAAAAAGATCCGTTTCGGATTTCGTCATACGGGTTTCGGATTTCGTCATACACTCTAACCTTCATTGGACCTCCACATTGAAGTTTCACTTTTTTTTGCTCAGCATGACCACCCACTCATCCTGCTTCAGTTTTTGCCCCAAAATCGTGTTTTCGGCATTGTGTTTTTAGCCCACTTTTTGATCAGTTACCACCCATTTTGTAGCTAGAAAGATGAGCTACTGAATGGATGGTAACTTGCCTGAGAGAAGTGATCAAAAAGTGGGCTAAAAACACAATGCCAAAAACACGATTTTGAATCACGAGGCGCTAATTGGAGGAAATACGTTGCGTGAATTAGTGCAAACCCTGAGGAGTTTTTTACCAATGCGGGCATGTATATATTTTTTCCGACTGTTTCTTATTGTTTTTTTTCTTTACTATCTTTGCTCTTTTTACATTTTCATATTTTAGTTTTGGAAAAGAGAAATTAGTTGCCAAGTGGATCATAATAGGTATAGCACGATGCTTAGAGTGTCGTAAATTTCTGATTTCTTCGCGATCGATGTCCTTCGGTAACGGTATGTAAGTTCTGCTTTTCTGAAGAAGACAGCAACAAGAGTTGCTGGAATTCATTAAGTCGGGCGAAGTAATCAGAAATTTACGACACTCTAAGCATCGTGCATCACCTATTACATAATACCTACTAGCAGTTCGCATAGCTTATTCCTAATTTCTTTGTTTTGCTGATAGACTTGGCTACTCATATCTCTTTTCCAAAACTAATATATAAAAATGTAAAAGAGTATTGATAAGAAAACGATAAGAAACAGTCGGAAAAAATGTGTATGCTCATGGGCTTCAGATTTGAAACTGAAATATGTCGGGTTTGAGACCTATTAAACATTTTTTTTTGTAATTTGTATAAATTGAAAACTTTTCTATTACTTCGGCTATGCTTTGACACAGTGTAATGACACATTCTATTTTATAGACTCCGCCAGAAGATGGTGAGACTGCTCGCAACCGCATCGCAGATGTCTGTGGCATAGACCTTAAGCACAGTGACAAATACAAAGTGGTCAAAAAGGGTGGCTCTAGAGACCAAACTTCCTCCTCATCTTCCTCTTCCAAACTAGTCATTGCTGACCGGAAGCTGGATCTACTCGGACAAAAGTGGGTTTTGCCTCCGGACAGCGAGTAAGAAATTTTGGATGTCTGACCACAATTCCACAACCAGCTGAATTTCAGTGGTGTGAGTCCAGTTGAATCTCAGAAACCCTCAACCAGTGCTGCGGTAAACGTGGAAGAGAAGCGGAAAAGTAATTCACCTCAGTTCCGTGGTACCCTGTCTTTGCTGGATGAGATCATGGCGAATCAATCCAAAGTACTTGCTCCATCAAATCTGCTCAAAATAAATAGGGATGGAAGTCTGGGCGAGACTGATGACTACAAAAAGTACCTGGAGAAGAGGGACAGGGTATGGCTGACAATTCATGAGTTTTTTTTCAATAACCTAGTACTTGTTTTAGAAAAGAGAGAAGGAGGAATCAGACCGCAAGGAAGCCATTAAAGCTAAAGAGGCAAAGAAGTCTCCTCCCACCGATCAACCGACTGTAGAAAATAACGGTCGACAGAAGTTGGCTAAAGATGGCCCCAAAGATGCCAAGGTAGCCCATATTTTAATTACGTAGTCTCCTATTGAATACTTTTCAATCTTTCAAAGTGCTGAAATCGTCGATGAACTCTAAAAAGAAGAAAATTGGGAAGCGTGGTCGTTGATAAGCATATCGAGGGAATTATAAGTAAAAAAGTGGGGGAGATAAATGGATAAAAATACAGCTTATTATGTGGCAGAGTCATATTTAACTGTGGCTAGAATTATAGTTAACTGTGGCTAGAGTCATAGTTAACTGTTGCTAGAATTATAGTTAACTGTGGCTAGAATTATAGTTAACTGTGGCTAGAATTATAGTTAACTGTAGCTAGAATTATAGTTAACTGTAGCTAGAATTATAGTTAACTGTGGCTAGAGTTATAGTTAACTGTGGCTAGAATTATAGTTAACTGTGGCTAGAATTATAGTTAACTGTGGCTAGAATTATAGTTAACTGTGAAATAAGGCCGTCCTTTTCTTATTTCTTTCACCCTAGTCAAGAGTCTTAAGTTAACTCACGACCTATGAGAATGTAAATTCACAATACATAATCTATTTTAAGAAAAGCCCTCAGCACAAAATGGAGAACAGAAAGCTGAAGCCAGAAAAGGATTCTACTGAGCAAAACTCTGTGAAACTAGTCAAACAAGATGTGAGCTTATATTACCATTTTTTTGTCAACTCTCAAAATATTTGTAAAAAGCAAAATTTTGTAAAAAGAATATTGTCAAATAGTGTAACTAAAAGTTGTCATGTCTTCAATTGGCTAGATCAATTGGTTTAGCAGTAAAAATAGGGCAATTGCATACTCCAAAATTTTTAATTTTTTACAATTTTGGTTAAATTTTGCATTTTTTCAAACTTTTAAGAGTTGAAAAATAAACAAAAAGGGTTTCCATATGTTTTGCCTAAAATTTTTTTTGACCAAAGGGTACCAAAAATAGTATATGCCTACGTTTGGCCAACGATTCCAGTCCAGCTGACTGCGAATTGTCGAGCAGCGACCGATTGAGACAATTTAAGTTGAGACAAAATCAAGAGCAATATTCAAAAAATAATTGCCGAATATCGCTCTTGATTTTGTCTCAATTTAAATTGTCTCAATCTGTCACTGCCCAAATTGTCAAAGTTTGGAATGAATTTTGCTAAATTTGGGCTACAGCAGGGGTTCGATCGCGAATTTCTAAAGTAAAGGCATCTAGCGTCAAAAATAAAGGCAATTTAAAGGAATTTTCACCAAAATAAAGGCAACTTAAAGGCATGTTGTCCCTATGCTTCAAACCCGACAAAAATCAACAAAAAAAACAAATTTATTGACGAACAACATATTTCTCTCCCCCCTTTCCTGCTTTCAACAACTCTTTCTGCCCAAGAAAGTAGTCATAACTTTCATAACATTCGTCAAAATGTGCCTTTAGTTTCAAAAAAAATTAAAGGCAAAATTTTCAAATTAAGGGCAATGCCTTTAATTAAGGGATATAATCGGACCCCTGGGCTACAGTCGACGCTCTCTATAAGATACACCCCTAGAGTTCGTTCCCGACTTGAGTCCGACGCTTTTTTTAACCTGATTTCTGAAATGTTTTGCCACATGTGATTCGTCAGTCTAGTCGGAAATATTGCACGGATTCCGATTTTACCGATCATTTTAGCAATCGACAATAGTTTTGCCAGTAAGACCCGCGACGCTCTCTATAAGATACACCTTTAAGATTTAGGTGTATCTTATAGATAGCGTCGCGGGTCTTACTGGCAAAACTATTGTCGATTGCAAAACGATCGGTAAAATCGGAACTATGCGATATTTCCGACTAGACTAACGAATCACATTTGGCAAACAGTTCAGAAATCAGGTTAGGTTCTTTCGGTTATCCGACCCCACCCACCCTTTGTGTAGTTCTAAATGTCAACAAAATACCTTGCGATACAAAAATATAAGTACTTTTATTGCTTTTCCAATATTAGTTTTATTATTAATCTTTAGATAAATTTAGTATTTTAAAGTTTTGGCAAAAATAAAATAAAATATTGGGTGGGGTCCGCATAACCGAAAAGAACCTCATGTTAAAAAAGGTGTCGGACCCAAGGCGGAACGAACTTTAGGGTGTTTCTTATGGAGAGCGTCGACTGAGATTGCGAAAACATTTTACCTCAATATTTTCTTTTTTATTACAGTCTAGTCTCGTTTATCCGACACCCCCTCAAGTTCGTTCCCACCTAGGGTGCGACACTTTTTTTTAAGCCAATTTTTAAATTGTTTTTCCATTTGTCTTTGGTTGTTTTAGTCCGAAATATCGCAAGGATTCTGACTTTGCCGATCGTTTTTCCCAAATCCTTTTACGTTGCCATAAAGACCCACGGCTCTCCTATATCCGACACCTGATTTTTAAAAAGAGGTGTCGGATAATGGCTTTATGGCAACCTGAAAAGATTTGGAAAACGATCGGCAAAATCAGAATCCTAGACTAGACTGGCGAATCACATTTGGCAAAAGACTTCGAAAATAGAGCTAAAAAAAGTGTCGGACCCTAGCTTGAGGAGGTGTCGGATAAACGAGACTAGACTGTATTTCTTTCCGCGGTCTTTATTAATTTCATGTGCTAATTTGTTAAATTTGTTGTTCAAGTCAACTTTGTTTCATTATGCTGAAAATTTTTGCGCGTTTTTAAATTTTCAAGTTCTAGTAGACTATATTCCTTTTGCAGATTATGGCTGCGCCAGCTTGTCGTGGCAAAGATTCTACTATTGAGCCTTCTTCTTCTGGCGCCACCACAAATTCAGCAAGCAATACAAAAAGGAGTCGTTGGCAGCCGGTCGCTGACAACAAAAGCAGTGGAATAAGTGATAGGAATCCGTCTTTTTCCAAAAGCAGCAACACTAATTCCGAATCTACTAAATATGCTAAAAACCACAACAACAACCACAGTCACAATATTCCACCCCTAAAACAGTGCGCTAATCCTGCTGTCCACACCAATCCTTTTGAATTCTTACTACAACAACATTCTGCTGCCAATTTTCCAAATCCAATCAATTTCAACCCTCATAATATAGGTGTGTTTATCCAGATTTAAGCCAAACTTCGTTTTCCGGTAATCTCCCAAAATCGTACCGCATGTCCCAAATATTTCGGCGGATTTGAAATGGCTATAACTTTTTTTAAAAGCAAAATTTCGACATTCTGTTTTTCATAATTATTTTTCTTGATGGGCACTTTTGTTTTCTCCATCTAACTGGAAATTTTTTGAAAAATTTCACTTGCCTTGGCCCCTGTGGTCGTAATTTTGGTTCATTGGACTAAGGCGATTTTTGAGGCAACTTTCATCTTTTTTTGCACAAAAACATGAATACAAAGTAAGGCAAAAGGTAAGGCAACTTGGACCATAACATTTTATTGAACATAATCACTCCCAACAAAATTAACAATTTGAACGAGAAACAACAAAATCCTTCTTAAGCCTAAGCCTTAGTCCAATGAACCAAAATTACGACCACAGGGGGACCAAGGCAAAAAAGTGAAATTTTTCCAAAAAAAATTTCCAGTTAGATGGAGAAAACAAAAATGCCCATCAAGAAAAAATAATTATGAAAAACAGAATGTCGAAATTTTGCTTTTAAAAAAAGTTATAGCCATTTCAAATCCGCCGAAATATTTGGGACATGCGGTATTTTAACCACTTTTTGAGACGTTTTAGGCACTGAAACGTACAGAAAACGTGTTTTTAGGTGGCGGAAAGAAATTAGCAGAATTTCTTTTTCTCGAAAAATCGACTTTTTGACCAAGATATCTGAACGTAACGAAGAAAATGAGAATTTTGGGCAAATTTTTTTCGGAAAATGTCTTTCCACCACCTGAAACTCCATTTTTCATACGTTTCACAGCTTGAAACGTCTGGGAAAGCAGTCAAAACACAATTTGGGGAGGAATTCCTGCCCAGATTTATCCTAATATTGCGTCTAATACGCACACCTACCGTATTTCTTCTAATAGCCTCCCAAAATCGGAATTTCACCATTCGTTTTTATACCAAGTTTTGTTTTGAACACAACATATGTTATATACCAAAATGTAGCGCAGATTCCCAGCTACATTTTGGTACATAACATACGTTGCGCTCAAAAACAAAAACCTGGTATAAAAGGCGGAGAATGAATTTAAGAAATTTCCGATTTTGGGGAGGGCGCTTATTAGAGGAAATACGGTAGTCGAACCTGGATGAAGTAGCCGCTAAAGTTCGTTCCTGACCAAGATCCCACGCTTTTTTGGCTCATAATTTTGAAGGCTTTTGCTGCATTTCATTCGTCTTTTTAAAAACGGGTCGAGACCATACTTGGACACGCAAAAAAAAGAGCGGCAGCGGCGGCGGCGAGCTGCCAAAAAAACAGCGGCAGCGGCGAAAAAAGCGGCGGCGGCGGCAGCGGCGGGTCGAAAATGAGCGGCGACGCTAGCGGCGTGAAAATCTCATTTACTATTTTATTTAAAAATTTGAGTCTTTTATTATGAAAATTATGTAATTCAAACTAATAGAAACTTTTTTAATCTAAGTGTTTAGTAATTCTGAATTTTGTAATGCAGTTTTGTAACGCAAAAATAAAATATAAAAATTATTTGAAGGTTCAAACAAGTGGCGAAAGCAGCGACGGCAACTAAAAGAAAAGCGGCGGAGGCAGCGGCGGAGATAAAAATTGAGCGGCGGCAGCGGCGGCTGAAAAGCAGCGGCGAGCGGCGCGGCGCCGCCCGTCCAAGTATGGTCGAGACCCAAGGTTTTTACGGCAAAATTGTTGCCCAAGTACGAGAACAACTGGGACAGTCGGAATTCTCGCAATTTTTTTAGACTGCAATTAGAGATGCAGACAGGGCCCTGGTTTCAGAGCCCTGGTCCAGGGCCCTGGTCGGTAAAATTCTTACCCTTGGTTTCAGAGCCCTGGTCAAGGGCCCTGGTCGGTAAAATTCTTACCCTTGGTTTCAGAGCCCTGGTCCAGGGCCCTGGTCGGTAAAATTCTTACCCTTGGTTTCAGGGCCCTGGTCCAGGGCCCTGGTCGGTAAAATTCTTACCCTTGGTTTCAGAGCCCTGGTCAAGGGCCCTGGTCGTCAAAATTCTAAACCCTGGTTTTAACCCTGGGTTTGAACCAGGGCCCTTGCAAAATATTTTTGAAAAAGTATACATAAATAAAATTAAATTGACGCCATGTTTAAAAATATATTTGTCAAGTTGAGAGTTACTTAGCTTGACACTTGATGAGATTCTCAACCTCAACTCGTCCTCTCTCACTCTCCTCTTTTAATAATGCCTCATTTTCGGGGCCCTGGTCAAGGGCCCGTATGAGTTTTCGAGCACAAACCCTGGTTCAAGGGCCCTGGTGCTAACAATGGCGAAACCCCGACCCTGACCCTGGTATTTTATTTTAGTTACAACCCTGGTTCAAGGGCCCTGGTGCTAACAATGGCGAAACCCCGACCCTGACCCTGGTATTTTATTTTAGTTACAACCCTGGTTCAAGGGCCCTGGTGCTAACAATGGCGAAACCCCTGACCCTGACCCTGGTATTTTATTTTAGTTACAACCCTGGTTCAAGGGCCCTGGTTTTGCTAACAATGGCGAAACCCCGACCCTGACCCTGGTATTTTATTTTAGTTACAACCGTGGTTCGGGGCCCTGGTTTTGCTAAATCTGCATCTCTAACTGCAATGACGAATAAAATTCAGCAAAAAGCCTTTAAAAATCGAAGGAAAAAGTGTCGGACCCGGAACGGACTTGAGAAAGCACCGGCAGAGACAAAACAGTATCAAAAATTAGCATTTTTCGTGTTTTTGACTTTTCTAAGTCCCTATAAGATTGAGCACCAAATAATTCCCAGTTAGCCCTTTCAAAATTTTATTCCTATCTGCGATCGGCACGCACTTTTAAG
>JAMRYI010001640.1:0-16586 GCA_029231635.1 Ditylenchus weischeri | reverse complement strand
AAACCATCTCAAAATATTTTAAACCACTGCAAAACACCCTAAAATCTACAAAGCACTTCTAAAGCACCTCAAACTCACAAAAAACACTGGTTCGTCTTCAAGCCGTTCGTGCACATGCTAAAAAAATCAACTAGAAAGTTTTTGAGAAATCGGTAGCAATTGTTTAATAGAGCCTAAATTTAAATTCAGACTGTTTTTTAGAACTATTTTTCGATAAAAGTTTTTTGTGAACATAGTTATACTTCACGCAAAATCACAGGCAAAACACTTTACTCACAAGAGAACATATCAAACTGTACGACTCGATCCAAAAATTCTGACAACGGCATCTTGTAGAGCATAGTCGATTTACTGCATGAAATTTCCATATTTTTGGCGAGAATACAGAAAAAATCCAATCTGGAGACTCCAGAAACATGTAAAAAATAGGCCAAAATTGCCTCGGTCGTATCCCTAAAAGTTCGATCTCCACCTGGCTCTAACACTTCTTTTTCTCAAAAAAAGTGTCAGACCAGCAGGAGATCGACCTTTTAAAGATATCCATACATCGAGGTTTGACTGCAGAAAAATATGTTTTCGAAAATCAACAGGGGGTACCAAGGCAGTTTTAGGCGTGATATTTCTCTAGTCTCCGGATCCCAGAAAATTTTCATTTTTCATGAAAATTGAAATTTTTCATTGAAAGCATATAGGATGGCATCAAATATTCACAAAGTAAATCGACCATGCTCTACAAGATGGCGTTGTCAGAATGTTTGAATCGAGTCGTACAGTTCGATATGTGTCCTTTCAGCTGAAATTGGTTTATTGGTAAGATGGGACGGTTTTAAGATGACCCTTCATCAATTTTTTACCATTTACCAACTTTGGGACATATCTTAGCGACCAAAAGTTAGTCTGAACAAATCTAAACAGATTAAGAATGAAGCAAACAATTTAAAGCTTATCTCAAATTTTTATTATTCTGTATTACAAGTTTAGTCAAAATTTTAAACAGTTAGATTTTTACAGTTTCACACTAGGTTTAATTAAAGGTTTAGGTAATTGTGGTTGAAGGCTTAGAAGGGCAAGATGAGTTCACAGTTGGGTGCCATCTCTTCGGTAAATAGCCTAATAGGCAAGATATTTACACAGCCGAAAGGAGATCTTGTAAGTTTTAGTAATACAGTCCACTCTCGATTTAGTGTAACCGCTAAAACATCGTTCCCGCCTAGGGTCCGACGCTTTTTACAGCTATTTTTGAAAATTTTTGCCAGTTGTCTTTGGATAGTCTAATCGGAAATATCGCAAGGATTCCGATTTTGCCGATCGTTCTTGTGAATGACAACAATTTTGCCGAAAGAGACCCGCGCCTCTCGATTCAGTGTAGCCTTTTTTGAAAATAAGGCTACACTGAATCGAAGAACGCGGGTCTTTTCGGCAAAATTGTTGTCATCACTAGAGGCTAATCGGCAAATCGGAATCCTACGATATATTGGAAATATCCAAAGACGACTGGCAAAGTTTTCAAAAAATATCATTATCTCTAATAAGCGCCCCCTCTATAATAAGCGCCCCCTCTACTTTGAGGGTCTGTATCTCAGTGTTTTTGCATTTTCTTAACTCCGTGCTCTCCGATTCCACTTTTTAGATTTTGGTTGTGCACACAAAAATCGACTCACAAAAATCGAGATCGACCCAAAATTTCTCCGATTTTCGGAGGGTTGAATCGCGCAGGGCGCTTATTAGGAATAATACGGTAGCTGTAAAAAAGTTCGGCAGATTCTCGTTTTTTTCAATTTTGCGACTCGCTTTCTTCTTTTTTTTGAAATTTTAAGTAGTTCTCAGTAACTTTCAAACAGCTAAATTTTGCCGCTTTTTTTAAAGAAGAATTCATAGGAAAAGTATACTCTAAACAATTAATCACTAAAAGTACAGGGTTGGCCAAATCCCATGAGTTAATTTTTGCTATAAACTCATAAACGCTTTGGAATAAAAAAAAAGATCTCGTCAAGATGTCGTGATTTCAAGATAGCTATAGCAAAAATTAACTCATGAGCTTAGAATGGCCCACCCTGTATTATTATTGTTTACTTAAGGCAGCCAGACTCAACTCCAGAATAACAGTAACCATATTGGCAGTGAGTGCCGGTCTATTGTTGACCACCCACTTTTGGGGCGAGCCAATCACCTGCTGGCTGCCTGCCGAGTTCACCAAAGTTGGACTGACTTTGCCAACCAGTACTGCTATGTGCATGGCACCTACTTTTCCCACCTACACCAACCATTGAACTTCAATGAACATGAAAGGCAAATGATCTCCATTGACTACTACCAATGGGTAATCAAACCAATTTTCAATTTTTGTGCGAATACAAATATTTTAGGTGCCATATGTTCTAGCTCTACAAGCCATCTTTTTTTATATTCCTCGCTTTGTGTGGAAGATTCTCAGCGGTTTCTCAGGTTTGTTCAGAAAATGCTAAATCCATTTTTTAAATAAAAATCCAATTTTTTAATTTTTGTCTCCTCACAGTCTTTAGCCAGTAGCGAATACCCCCTTGCCCATCCATCAATTTTTTTATAAAAGTCGAGTAACTACCCTTGTTCCAGGCTTAGGAATAAGCCAGCGTATGTTAGCCGGGACTAAAAGATGTCCTACGCATTTTTTCCTGGGTCTGGAACTTATCAATATTTGAGTAATTCGGCCCTATACGACAATAGGACGCTTTTTTGCCTTGGTCCCCCTGTTGTTTTTTCGCATTTTTTCCAAATTACTTTATTTTCAACAATAGTAACGACAACAATGATTTAGGCATAAATTTTCGTCGAATTTTGGTTTTGCCCCTATTATATTGGTCTGTCTCATAATTAATGAGACAATATTTTGCTCGTTTTGACTTGTGTTTTTTGACCGTTTGGCAGAAAGTCGATTGTCTCGTCATGGGTTGAATTGGAACAAATGCTTCAATCCAAGAGCAGAAAAATCAGGCGTTTCGGTCGTTTTCACAATTAATTTTCGAACCATAATTGCTTTAAAAATTGATTGTAAAAAACGCAATGAAAAAGCAGAAATAAAATGACTAGTCAAAACTAAAATGTGCAAAAGAAACAACAGGGGGGACCATGGCAAAAAAGCGTTTTATTGTCTTATTGTTTTTTTTCAATTTGAGAATTTGATTTTAGTGTGGTTTTGCTAGTAATTAATGCAAATTATACAAAAGTAGTCTGACAATAAGTTAGAGGTAAGCAAACAAATTCCAGGCAAGCGTTTGTGTGAACAAGGGAACAGTAAGAGTTAAAACACAAGCACTTCAACCTATACAGCTACTTCATCTCAAGTGCAACAAAGACAAAATGCGGAAAAGTAGAGAGAAAATAAGAATGTATAAGAAAGATTCACAAATCAATATAATTTTAAAAGGTTCTTTTCGGTTATTGGCACCCCACCACTAATTGCTTAATTTCACTTTTACTCCATAAAGTCATCTTTGTTTACAGTTTAAAAGCAAAGCACAATAACTAGTTACACAATATCAGCGAGCAATTTCAAACAGTATATTTGGTGGATATATTTTAACAACATCTTTGAGCAGTTGGTCGAAGGCATCCTTGTCTTTGTTTCGATTCCTCCACCAGAACTCTTCCAGATATGCAGCAGGATGATGACGAGAAGTTCCGCTTTGCAGTTTGTTTCGCTTCTTCGAAGAGTTTCCAGATTTCCAGAAAATTCTAGAGCCGAAGTAGAGATTCATTTCATGACCCTTTTTGCATTGTCTGCTCGATGGAAGTAGTCCTCTTTCTTTGTAGAAATTTAACGGTGGCTTCTTCTCTAAGTTATTGAATGTAAAATTGTGAATACACCGTTAAATACACCGTCACAAGAGTTTGGAAAAATATAGGTGGTTCTAAATTCTATTACAGTCAAGTCTCGTTACAACGTGCTCCCTGGAAAACTTTTTTTCAGGTGAGCGCTGTAACAAAACTCTACTGATAATAATGAGATATTTAAAATACCATGTGACCGAAAAGTTCCCGGACAAAGTTTAAAGCCAATTTTTTCAGTAAAATAAGAACATAAATGCATTTTTTTGGTATCATCAGAAAGCCCTTGTTCTCCTCTCTTGAATAGTGTATCGTTTGTCGTTTTATGTCAATAAATTCCATGCTTTAGAATGTCCGATCTGAGAGCAGGCATTGTGCGACTTTGGGAAGAAGGGAAGACGCAAAGTGAAATCGCTCGTGATATGAATGTTCCAAAGCAAACAGTTTCGGATGGAGTGGTTGCTGTAGCTGGTCGCCCACTTCTTGCTCTGTCTTCATTGCGGCATGTTTCACGCAATCGCTTGATGGCATCTGAAACTGTTTGCTGGAACATTCATATCACGAGCGATCTCACTTTGCTTCTTCCCTTCTTCCCAAAGTCGCACAATGCCTGCTCTCAGATCGGACATTCTAAAGCATGGAATTTATTGACATAAAACGACAAACGATACACTATTCAAGAGAGGAGAACAAGGGCTTTCTGATGATACCAAAAAAATGCATTTATGTTCTTATTTTACTGAAAAAATTGGCTTTAAACTTTGTCCGGGAACTTTTCGGTCACATGGTATTATTGATTTTTACAGGATATGATCTACCTTCAACAGTGCAATATGTGGCTATGACTTGGCATAATGTTAAAACTTCCAGTTTTACGGGTTATTCTAACAATTTTGGATTCTTTCTTTAAAAACAGTCCGTTTTTAAGCTAGAATGGACACACTAGAAAGACAGACAGCAATATACATTTGGGATGGTATAAGATTGGCCAAAAAGCACAAACGAGGCCAGTTGTCCATGCACTACTTGCTCTACACTCTAATCCAAGCTTGCAATGCTACCCTCATGTTTTTGTGGCTCAACCAGCTGATTGATTCACCTATGTACAGCTGGTCAGGTCCTTCTATTCTAGTCGATTTGTACAATGGACTTAATTGGAAGGTTGGAATGCTTTTATTAATGTTAGCAGTTTTTTTTAAATAATACCGTTAAATTTCTATAAGTTCGCTTACTCAAAAGTGACAAAATGAATCCTCATAGACAGGGACGGAAGCCGGGACTAAAAGATGTCCTACGCATTTTTTCCTGGGTCTGGAACTTATACTGATCAATATTTGAGTAATTCGGCCCCATACTTTCGCCCTGTCGTTTTTTTTCGCATTTTATTCCAGATTACTTTATTTTCAACAATGATTTAGGCATAAATTTTCGTCAAATTTTGTTTTGCCCCTATTATATTTTGCTCGTTTTGACTTGTGTTTTTTGACCGTTTGGCAGAAAGTCGATTGTCTCGTCATGGGTTGAATTGGAACAAATGCTTCAATCCAAGAGCAGAAAAATCAGGCGTTTCGGTCGTTTCCACAATTAATTTTCGAACCATAATTGCTTTAAAAATTGATTGTAAAAAACGCAATAAAAAAGCAAGAAATAAAATGACTAGTCAAAACTAAAATGTGCAAAAAAAACAACAGGGGGACCAAGGCAAAAAAGCGTCCTATTGTCGTATAGGGCCAGTAATTCATATTGGTATTTTAAGGGAAATTTCGGGGAAGGGGGGGTTGTTTGTTTGTTTTGTATTTGCCACTAGGGTCGAAATTGCTTTCAGCTTGATGCCGTTCACGTTCAACTGCACGTTAACTTCTCTTCCAACTTGTTGGTGTCTCTAAAGACTACAGTTTTAATAGCAATTCCAGTTTTTTTTCTATCGTCTTCTTTCGTCTCAGCTGATTTTATGAAAAAACATCAAATATTGATTTCAAGATTTTTTTGAAAGATTCATGGCATGATCATATGCCGCCGGCTTTTTTTTCGTATCTAGAAGTTTTTGTAAGCTTCTGAAGCCTTCGAAAAGAGATGCATTTAGAAAAATTCATTAAATGCTTAAAACAAATTTTTAAGAAGACACATTTTTTAAAAAATAGAAAAATATTTAGGACACTGGCCATTTTCCAAGGATAACGCACTGCGACTTTACCAGAAGGAAATTAGCTTCTGTTCATGTAAAATTTTAACAATTAATAATCTATCAACTTCAACCCATTGCAGACAGAAACAGTGCTATGCGTGCTCACTCTCAACATCTATTACGAAAAATTATTGTTATTTTTGTGGTTCTGGATGTTGTTTGTGGCAGTAGTTAGTTGGTTCAACTGCATTACGTGGGCCAGAATTATGTGCGTGCCTCAGGCATCCAAATTCAAACTGCAGTCTTTTCTGTCAGTCCACGCAGGCTCTTCTGTATATATGGACAGGTTCTTCCGTGCCTTAGGACCAGACGGAGTTTTTATACTTCACCAAATTTCTTTAAACATAGGAGAATTGCCTACCAGGTTTGTCATTCCAAATAAATTAAGAAGAATTTTTTTAAAAAGAGTGCATTTGGAATATATATCTACCACATTTACTTTTGAGATATACACTCATGGTGAAGAAAACGTACAAAAACGGTCTTTCGAACAAAAACGCTTTGGCGTTTTGACAAAACGAAACGTATACAAAACGTATAAAAAGCGTACAAAAAAATTTGTACATTTTTTAGTTGACTGGAACCTCAATTTTTTCTGTATTTTTGTTGCCAGTAGCCTTTTTTTTGGTTGATCATGCTTGATTTTAGGAAATATATCGCGGAATAGCTAGTCTTGCGCAATCTTCGAGTGAACTAACGCCTACTAGTAGAGAGAAAAGTAGCCATACATCAAAAATTAAAAGACGATTGAACTTTAGGTCATTTTTAGGTTGTGTATGATCCAAGTATTCAGAGAACAGCCGTTTGGAAGAGCAAAACACTTGGTTTCCGCTTCGATCATTTGCTAGAAAATGGCCAAGACACTCCTCATGTCATTTGCAACATACAGGAATGCCGAAAGATTTCCACCAAGGAGAGTCGGAATGCATTGCAGTAAGTCTTTTTTAAACATAAAACCCGTGTCATTCGCTGTTCAGCAAACATGTGGACTGGCACAAACCAAACATCGGAAATACGTCTGAGGATCAGTTGCAGAAGTCACTACTCGAGTTTCTGGTTATCTCAGGCCAGCCGTTCCGTGTTCCGTGCACTCGAAATAAAGAAGCATGTGTGAACTTATACCAGGTTTGGATTGCGACAAGGTAAATAAAAAGTTTTCCGTATTTACGTCAAAAAACTTCGCTCTTTGAGATCAAGAGAGTTGTGGCTGAAGGAGCTAACTCCAAAAAGTAGTTTCTCCGCCTCCAATAAAGCGAAGTTGGGTTGTCAGTGTTCAGCCTGCGGGCATAGACATCGAAATAAGCGCATACGCATTGCTGCCACCCTAAAATGATGTGAATCCGCTATCATTTTGAAAGTTTAATGAAAAGGCTTGTGTCTTTTTACTGCTGACTTATTTTCACCTGTTATCTCCCTTAGAATCTGTCAGCTTTTGCATTATTGGCCCGGTTTGTTTTATCTGCCCAGGCGTCTTCAGCTGCGAGTAAAAGAGCGTTCAAGGAGTTACGATGCGTCTTGGTTGATTTTACCAGAAACAGAATTGATCCGAAGAAAGTGGCCGCTCTAATTCTTTTGAGAGAATTTTTGTTGAGTAAGAAATAATCTGGTTCGTTCAATATATGGTGCGGTGTTTTGTTCAATAAAGGAAAAACCATGGTATTTTTTTGTCTATCTTTGGCCTGATTTATTGTTATAATTTGTGGGTATGGATTAGTGATTATTGTATATCCAGGACCTCAGATTCCGCTAATTTGAGATCAATCTGTAAATTAAAAGTAATGTAAAAGTCAAAAACGGGGTAGGAAAAATGACCTCTAAAAGAGAGGGGCGTTAGCGATTAAAACACACCAAAAACCACCAACGGCCCACGGCCATAAACTTCTGGCTAAACTTCTGTGAAGGCTATCAGACCATAGAGTTGTGGATGAAACCCTTAAAACACTTACAATGAGTGAAAAAGAGGGGTATGGCCAAAAAAAAGAAATTAAAAACTTCACAAATGTACAAAAACGTACAAAAACCGTACAAAAATTTGTGTACGCTTTTTGTACGTTTTGTGTACGTTTTTGTACGAAAATTGTCGTTTGAGAATTTTTGTACGAAAGTATCGCATTTGTACGTTTTCCTCACCATGTATACACCGACAATAAGTAAAACTAGTTTCGTCCAATAAATTTAATAACAAGAATTTATAGGAAATATACAAAAATAACCGATTTTTAAAGTCGAGATAAGAGGAATTATTAGTCAGGAAAAGTTTTTGCTAACTAGTAAATAAGCCGGCCCAAACTTCTGCTGTTTGCCATCCCCTCTTAAAATTTTTTCAAAAGTGGCACAAAATAGTCCTAAACTATTTTGTCTTTTTCATACGATAAACGAAGCACTTGTGAAGAGTTTTTGAACTAAAAATTTAATTTTTTTTTAAATTTGGCTTCATCTCCTCAAAAGTATGTGGTCTTTTTAGGGACATTTTTGATGACCTTATCACATCTAGGGCTTAGGCAAGGGTAGGCCAGCGTATGTTAGAACGGACTCAAACATGTTTCTCGAAGATTACAAAAGTAAGAAAACATGTTCGAGTCCGTCCTAACATACGCTGGCCTACCCTTGCCTAAGCCTGAGCCTAAATGTGAAAATTAGGGTGGTCCAATCCGAATATTAGGGAGCAATGTTCACAGTGCGAAGATTCAAACAACTGCATTGTTGACTGAGAGTTGACTGTATTGTGATGGTGGACTGTATTGATGGTGGACTGTTGCATAGTTCGAAAAAGTAGTAAGACAAGATTCGCGAATATTCGCGGCCATTTCAATATTCGCGCGAACATCCCAACTCTAGTGAAAATCACTTAAAAATGGCCCTAAAATATCCTAAAAAGAAAATCTACTTTTGTAAGTTGAAGTCAACTTTTTTCGAGAAAAGTAAAAATTTTTTAATCAAAAACTAATTAGATTTGTTTTTTGTATCGTATTAAACAAAAAAATAGTTAAGGACCTATTTTTGGGTCACTTTTCAAAAATTCAATGGGAGGGCCAAACAGCAGAAGTACTAATAACTTTACTAAAACATTGATAAATGTTTAACTTTTTAGTTATTTAACACTAGCCATGTTCAATATCCTTGAGCAAGCTGAAGACAATGGCGATCAATCTCATTCTCCTCTACTCATAGAGAAGGGAACAAAAGCCATTTAAACTCTATAATGAATATATATGCTATAATTGAAATGCTCTCATGAGAGATCTTAGGAAAACAGATTTTTTTATTGCTTTTGTTAACTGTTGTAAAATGTTTATAATTGTTTCAAGTAAAATACTGGAAATTGATTTACTACTCCTCCCTATTAGGCAATTGTAGTTGTCATTGTCGAAAATACAGCCCTATACAACACAAGAGATTTTTTGCCTTAGTGTTCCTGTTTTTTGTGATTTTTGAATTTAGGCAAGGATTGGCAAGCGTATGTTAGGAAAAAACATGTTTCTCGAACTACAAAAATAGATTTGAGTCTATCTTAACATTCGTTGGTTTACCTCAGATGTGTCTTGTTAATGATGAAGGGCCCTATTACCATATATCCTCTAATAGGAGCCCATTCTCTAATACCGTATTTTCTCTAATTCCGCCCTGTGCTCTCTAATTGCGCCTCTTCCTCCTCGAAAGTGATTTCTTGCTAAAAAAATTCGCAAAATTGCTGTTTGTAAGAAATTACTCCTCCCGACCAAAATTAGGCATAGCACTAAAAATTGGACCACCCTAGTCAGAAACAGAGGGGGTGTTTTAAAGAAGAATTGTGTCTTTACACAGAGAGACAAGAAAGTTTTGGGGGCGGACGCTCAAAACTTTTACCTACTTTTAACTTTTGAATAAAAATTTATAGACAAAAATTGGACAAAGCACTGAAATTGAACCCTGGTCAGAGACGGAGAGGAATATAAAAAAAATTGTGTCTTATTTGCAAAAAGTTTTGGTTCATACTTTGGAATAATTTTTCTTTGCTGACAAGAAATTGACACAGTACATGGAAAATTTGAATTCCCGGCAGAAAATTTTGTAGCAAAGCATTGTGAAATACAAGTTTTTGATTTTTTGTGCCAGTTTTGTATGTTTTTTGTCCTGTGACGAATGTTTACAAAATTTTTATTTATTTCAACAATTTCTCAACAAACATAGTGACCAATGAATCAGGATCACTGTTAGTGTAGAGAGTATCTTGTTAAAATTTATTCCTAAACAAAACATATACACAAAATAAATACAGTGGTGACCACAAACTTGACTTCCAACAGTTTGCACAGGGTGACGTTTGGAAATTTTTGCAGGTGTTTTTTTAAAAACTTGTTTGGTTTAAGCGCTAATGAGTCAAAGTGAAAAATGGTTGATGGTAATTAAATGCCAAGACCACCCAATGGCTACCGCCGAGATAAGAAAGGTCCAAGTTGCATAGTAATGTAAAAGAAATTTTGTAAGGACTGAGGTCAGCAGGGAAACATCCAAGAAAATATTTTTCAGTATGCTCACATTCGTACAGTATCCTGTTCAGATTTTGTCCGTACATTCTTCTAGCTTCGCTGAGCTTGTTAATTCATATATCAGTATATTGAGCTTTCCCCAAAACTTTCCCCATGGTACAAATCAAACAGTAAACAAAGCACAAAAGGTAGTCTGTAGGTGATTTTGTAGTGAATTTGCAAAATACAGGGGAAGAAATTTCGTTTGTACTGACATTTTCCGTCACGTTGATTCACAATACCGTAGTGTTTGATGTTATTTGACGATTTCTTTCAAGAAACAAAAGTGCATCCATTTACCCAAAGCTATCATACTTATGCCGTCATCCGAAAATTTTTATTCATCTTCAAAATTTTACGTCCATATCTACTTTTCAAAGTAGCATCGAAGTAAAAAATTTTCAGACCCGATTTTCTTTAAAAAAGCGAGATCTGAACCTCAAAAATGGCGATTGGGTGAACGGCAGAGTCGAACGGATCCATTGTAGCCGAAGCTTTAGTGTTTTTACTTAGTGCGTTTTATAAAGCGTGGTTTCGATCATTTCTTTCCTTTTCAGACAATCAACTTCAAAGTCAAGTCAGAAGAGAAAACTTCCAGGTGCCGGCCGTCGTAAAAAAATCGCAAATTGGGTCAAGGATCGTCGAGCAAAAACTCTAAAGGTCAAAGCCGGATGGACCTGTGCCAAGTGGACGAAATCTTCTTCAGCAAGCTCGCAATAAGAAAGAACTGGTGGAGCTTTTAGAAGAAATTGATGTGGAAGAGAACGAGGATAATGAAATCCACAGTGATGTTTCGTTGGAAATGTATAGTGGTTTCATTTTATTTTATTCATTGTTTGTGTTTGTGTGATGTATAAACGAATTTGTTATTGAAATTTTCGTTCTTATCTCAGGTTGAAAAATGAGCGCCCAGTCTCTAATAAGCGCAAACCCAACCCAACCCCCCAATATGAATTTTTCCTGTTTTTCTCTTTATTTTACAAAATCCCGAAATTTGAACGGGATCCCGACGGATGCCGAAATTTTTTAGCGAAAATTCCGATCCCGAACTTTTTTCGGCTGAAAATCCTGTCCCGAAGGCCTCTTTCTGTTTCTTATTTTCTCTAATAAGCGCCCATGCTCTAATGAGCGCTCACCCCTAACTTTGAAGACCTATATCTCAGCAAGGAATATTTTGCAAAGCTGTTTAATGCGTTCTCTTAACTCCCACAAGTTCTACCCATTTCACTTTTAATTTTGAAATTTCATTCAAAAATCTTGACATCGACCCCAAAATTTTCAGATTTTTGGGTGTTTGAAAATAAGCACCTATGGGCTCTTATTAAAGGAGAGCCCATGCGAATGAGCGCTCACCCCTAACTTTGAAGACCTTATATCTCAGCAAGGAATATTTTTGCAAAGCTGTTTAATGCGTTCTCTTAACTCCCACAAGTTCTACCCATTTCACTTTTAATTTTGAAATTTCATTCAAAAATCTTGACATCGACCCCAAAATTTTCAGATTTTTGGGTATTTGAAAAATAAGCACCCATGGGCTCTTATTAAAGGAAATACGGTAAATGTTGTGACATATTTGTATCAGATGAAATATTTGTATCAAAATTTTGACATCTATGACATCTTGACATATGACATCTAAATGTTGGTCCTGAATGATGGTAATGGTGCACTGGTGTTAGTAGTGCATATGCGGTGGTACCCAGGTAGTAGTAGATAGGTGGTAATGGTACTTTAGTTATGGTACTCAGGTGGTGGTACTCATAGGACGGTCGTTGGGTATGGTGTACAAGGAACTGACTGAGAGGTAGTGGTAGCCAGATGGTGGTCCTCAGGTATTTCATAACTTTGATTAAATTGTTGTACCTTTTTTGTGGAAATGTTGCCTTGATTATGCTAGGAAATCATGGATGATCTAGGACAATATGCAATCAAAAAATTTACGTGAGAGTGTCCAAAAATGACAACCCCGAGAGGGTCTCTTGAACCTAGACATTAATTTAACCGTAAATCTAGACATTTTGAAGCATTGAGATAACAGGTGGAAACATCGCCTCAAGGCCCGATTTTGGAACAGTTTACGCCCTGAATAGGGCCCGATTTTCTAGAAAGGGTGTGGTTCATAATTATAAAATGTTTGTTCTAAAAGATTTCCAATAGTTTCTTTTCTTGTTCTGTGCTGTCATCCTTTTGGCCTGGCCTTTTTTTTCACTTTTTGGGTCACATTTTTAGCTTTCAATTAAGAAAATGTTAATTTCTAGAATAATTGCAAAACTTTTTCTTAACAAAAAAATTATGAAATGAAAACAATCTGCATCTATTTCATTATGAATCTGGAAAGAGAGCGACTGCTTCTTTGTCTTTTTCTACTTTCAAACAAAGACTGGCTGATTTAAAAGTACGGAAAATTCAGTATTTGTGATGACTACCACTCGCAAACATGTTTCTGTTTAGTGTTTTTATGTTAGAAAGTGATTAAATTTTAGTAATTGTGCTTCATACCCTTTTTTCAATTTTATTAAAATTTTTTAAATTAATCTTTTTCAATCACAAAAGTCCTTGTGTAAAAAGTCTAGCTCTTGTTTCTATTTTTCCTTGTATTTTCTTTAATAAGAATTATTTTGAAAAGCCACCTAGCTTTAATTTTTTAATGTCGTTTAGAGTAATGTTTTTTTCACAGCCCACTAGCTTGGTTGAAATAGCCTCTGCCGACTTTGGTAGGCAGAGTTAAGAGGGATTTTTCATGAGGCTGAGCCACACTCATCACTTTTGATACGTGGGTGTGGGGGTTGGTGTGGGTGCGGTATTTTGGCTCATTGCGAACAAGCCCTAAGAATACTTTCAAAAAGTTTAAAAACCAACCCAGTAGGTATATGCAGAGGCGTAGCCAGAAGTTTCTGACGGGGAGGGAGTGGACGTTGGCTGGGCACCAATTTTTTTAGGCCATTTACCTACACCATTTTTCCAATTTTCGAAGCCAATTTATCAACATTACTACTTTGATAAAATGTGACGGGGGCGCCAATAAGGAAAACATTAAAAAACCCCGAAAAAATCAGTATTATATTTTTTAAATTCTTTTTTGCCACAATGCTTGCCCCAAGATCCATTTTGTGAGGCTGTGAATTGATTTATTAGTTTGTCATGTATTTCGAGTCTATTAACAACTATTAGTAGGTATAAAACCAATAGAGGCGCCGATAGACGTCTTTTGCCCCTAGTTATAAAATACCCCCTTCAAGAAAAAGTTTTTAATAAATGAAATTTTAGTAACGAATTTAGTCTACTGTTGCTATTGCTGAATTTGTAACAAAAAAGTGTAGTGCCCTGTTTAGAAATGATCAGACAAGTCTTGGAGCAGGTGAGTCTATGTTTATTATTCACTTTTATTTAAAAAAAAATACCTAAAATAGATTATTAATACAGTTCTCTTTTACATGATATAAAATTCGGCTCTCTATATGTTGAGATCGCCTTGAAAAAAACAGCCTTGGTTCCCCTGTTAATTTACTCAAATTTTTTCCAAAAGTCTCAAAAAATGTTCATTTATATCTTTAAATCATTTTTACGCAATTTTTTCGTGAAAAAATTTGCAAAAATTATTTTTTGGTCCCTAAGCTCTTCTTTTCGGAAAATTTTCTTTTTACAAATTTTTTTAATAAGCATTTAAATGCACTTTTTGTGTAAGAAATATATATTTTTCTGGCAAATATATAAAATTCCCCCATAAAATTGTACACATTGTTGTATTCGGCCAAGGGTTGGTGGCTGATTGGACGAGACCAGCACACTCCACATTGCAAGGGATTGGAGGAATTGTAGATTTATCTAATATATCATAAAGTTAGAGAACATGAAACACAATCCCTTACAATGTAGAGTGTGCTGGTCTTGGCCGCGCAGCGCCCAACTGATGCCCGGGTACAGCAATCTGTAATAACTTTTTGAGACAGTTAGAATTCTGAATTGAATTCCGCAAAAAAACCAGCTTTGGAGACCAAGTCGGAACAATTTTTTAGGAAATTTTTTTACCAAAACAAATTGCGTAAAAATTATTTTTCGAAAATTTTGGAGAAAAAATTTTCGATAAAAACAACAAGGGGACCAAGGCAGTTTTTTTCCGGGGGCAACAAAATCAAGACAAGGAAACTTAAACTAATTTCACCTGCCAGTTCTACCTGATAAATGTGCTATTTCATATGGGAACACTTTTTTTGAAATTAACTCCTTTAAAAATTCAAAACATTGTGAAAATTTCATAATAGGACAAAACTGAAAATTCCAAGTGTGTTAGTTTACACCAAATCGAGAGTCTTTTGTCGGACGGCACAGCCTTTGGGTGTGCATTAAATCGAGGTGTACACTAGATCGAGTTTACACTAAATCGAGTTCACTGTGTGTCTGTAATTTCTCAACACTTTCTAAAAATAAACGTTATATTATAGAAAAATAACAGACGAAATTTTCAAATATGACTTACAAATTTCTCTTATTACTCTCTTATTACAAATCTCAATTTCTCTTATTACAAAAAATTTCACTTATTACAAATTTCTCTCTTACACCTATAAAAGCTCATCAAATTCTGCATAATATAGTCAAAGAATGAAAAAAGACCTAATCATAATTATCAGAAACTCGGAATTTTTTGGCGTGAAACTTTTTTCCTGTTGCAAAACTTGAAAGTCTGACAGCGACTTCATGGTCAGTCCTCCTAATTTGCTTAGAAAACTACATTTGGAACAGGGATTCACAGAGCTCATCGGCGCCTCTATAGTATTTTCGAAATTTCGATAGTGCATTCATCGTGAAAACTACGCGTCTATCTACGTCTACGTTCTCTTTCGAGACATCGCAAAAATGGCCATCGTTGGAAGCAGAAAAACCATCCTCCAGGCCTACCCCAAAATCCTTAACTCAATTTTGAGGGACCACAAAGTTTTTCTTTTTCGAAGACATTTTCCTGGGTCTCGGCATAAAAAGACGCTGAATTGTCTGAAGTTTGGGTTCCGTCGAGACATTGCCGAAAATAATCGGAAAAATAAGCAAAAATGGCCTGAATGTGGTCAAATGTCCATTAAAAAGTAGGACGGACACATGCCAAATACTATATAGATTAAGAATTGAACTGTCATATTTAAATTCCTTTCGAGACAAAAAACATTCAAATAAGTCAATAAATTAAATGTTAAGTAATAAATCAAATGTTTATTGTCTCGAAAGGAATTTTGAATATGACACTGTCATAATGACAGTCAACTGTAAATTTTTAAAGTGGTTTTTGTAAGCATGTCAGGTAGGCTGATAACTATTCCGGTGTCAGACAGACCCACTAATCTACTAGTTTTTTTTAAATGACAATGGTAATGTCTGTAACCTGGTATAAATAAGATGCGCTACAAGAAAAAATATAAAAAATGGAGTCGAAAATCTGAGGTAACAGCCAGCGATTCAGAATTACAATTAAATATTAATAAAATTAATTAAAGGTGTGTTGCATTTGTGAGGATCCCAGAAATGACAGGCGTTGTGGTTATGATTCAATGGATAGGTTATGTGCAGCGTGCAATATTTTCTTATCGTAAGTTTTGTTAGTAAACTCAAAAAAAATATCTCCAATGATAATACAACACATTATTATCTTCTCAGTTTATTTTCGACATGGCTAAAGTTCATTTCGCCTGTCGAAAGGCTCAAAAAAATTTTAAATGATTCAAAAAAGTATCTCTATTCAAAAATATTTTTTTCCAAATTAAAAAAAACGTTTTATATAAGCTAATAGCTTATAAAAAAGCTAAGAAGCAGGGCTACAGTTTGGTGAAAAAAATAGAGAAAATTAATAATAAAATATAGTGTGACCGAAAAGTCTTTGGACAAAATTTGTGGAAACTTTTAGATAGCAAATTTTTGTATAAAACGGAAAAATGCCCAGTTTTGGCGAAAAAGGGCCCAGTTTTAACAAAAAAGTACCCAATTTTTTTGATCAAAAAACATAACCATGCCTACTTTTTTTTAAAAGTGTTAACATCATTAGGTAGTCCTGCAATTCTAGTTTCTAACCAGATTTATTTCCACAACTTTTAAGTCAGAAA
>JAMRYI010001530.1:0-20881 GCA_029231635.1 Ditylenchus weischeri | reverse complement strand
AAACTCATTTGGTTGGTCCAAGTGTATTTTATAGCTCGATATAACGACTCGATGTAACGACTCGTTATAACGACCCATTTTTAGCCGGGTTCCTTGCGGGTCGTTATAACGAGAGTCGACTGTACAGATTTTTGAACCTTTTGACGGGGGATTTGAACTTTTTGTGGGAAATTCAAATTTTACAGGATAAATAATTAATTTGACTGGATTTTTGAAAGGCCTATTCATACTCCGAAAGTCACGCTTGACTTGAGTCAATCGGTATGACTCCGAGTCATTGGCCAGAATCATTCTGACTGCGAAGTCAAATCGATGACTTCTGAAGTTTGACGATGACTGGAGCCAGACCTGGAGTCAGCATGAGTTTGAGTCAACCTAGTTTTGTCATGCAAAACCACTGTGATCATTTGTTTTTATTTTTGCGAAAATCCGTAAAACTTTGATTCATATAGTAGAAAACATCTTTTCAGGTGGCGGCCTAAACATTTTTGAAAAACAAATTTCGACCAAAATTTGACTTTCAGCCTTGGGGGACCAAGGTAAACCATATGGAGAACGTAAATGGATATTCCATTGTCCATTTTCGCTTTACTTTCATTACTTGAACTGGGCAAACAGAGTTTTTTTAGTGATAGGTCCCAGTACTCAAAATTATGTTCAATTCTTATACTTTTGTTCATTTACCTTGGTCTAACCCTCGGTTTACTTCCTTGGTCCCCCCCAGGCGAAAAAGTCAAATTTTGGTCGAAATTTTGTTTTTTCTAAAATGGTCGTTCGCCACCTAAAAACATGTTTTCTACGTTTCATGTGCAAACCCCGAAAAAAAGTTTTTGGGTGCGGGAGGAGGACATATATGGAGTTCGGCCATTATTTTTTCTGCAATTAAAAATTTGATTATTTATAACACGAATGAGCAAGTGTCTTCTGAGGTTTCCACTTCACAGGGCTTTGCAGAAAAATAGTAAGAATCCAAATCAGGCTAGTAAGCGCGGAAACCCTGCAAAGAAGCAGAAGATTAACAATGAATTTGGCCGCCTTATGACTGTTGTCGAGAACAAAAAAGAACTCCAAACACTTGCTCTCGTGATCAACGACCTTTTGGAAGAAGTCAAGGAAGCTGGAGGACAAAAGTGTGAAAAGGTAATAAAGGCTAAAAAATAATATCTGAGTAATATATGTACGAACATACTTAAGCGGATTTCTAAGCTGTTATCAGCAAATGGGAGGGAAATCTCATGGATATGATTGATGGCAATGCAGAAGTTGCTGGGCAAGATATCCGCAATGTGGTTGAGCAATGGGATGACAACTTGGTGAATAATTCAAACACAAGCTTCCATGAGCTGAGCGATGGCGAGCTTAGTGACTAAGAGACTTGATTTTTTACAAAACACATTTAATTTATCTCTTTCATAATCCTCAATCATAACATATGTAGCATTGTATGTAAACTGTGAATAAAATTTTAACTTTTTATGCCAAATTTTGCGAATAAATACGTTGACTCCGACTCATGTTGACCCGAGTCATGTATTTGACCTGAAGTCAATCATGACTTTAGAATGACTCCGAGTCAACGAGTTTGACTCAGAGTCGGACGGTTTTGACCCGGAGTCAGGCCGTTGACTCCAGAGTCAAGCGTGACCCGGGGAGTATGAATAGGCATGAACCTTTGACGGTAGAAATCACTTTAGCCATGTATTAGATAGTTAATAGTTTCAGTAAACGCCGTGCAAAAACTTATGCAGACTACCGTCGATAAACCGGCACCCCTGGAGTGCCAGTTTATCAGCTTTGTTTAATAAGTTTATTAGCTTTGTTGAATTTCTTGTAAAATTTAGGCCATCCAAATCAGTATTATTCACAGTCCTGGTTTTTCGAGGGTAGATTGTGGGCCATTATTGAAAAAATTATAAGAGCTTGACTCCTCTTGTGATTTTGGCTAATTTGGTACAAAAAAAGTATTGCTGGTTTTGGAGATAAAATGTGTAAAAGGTGATAGTTTTATGAAAGATACGGACAAAATATTTTTTATTGTTTCAAGTGACTATAGTACAATCAAAATAGTTGCAAAACAAGCAAAGTTATTAACAAGCTAGTGGAATTTAAGCACATTTTACTTGTAGACACCTCCTGCTCACAAATGAACTTGACTATGTCGCGGGAAACAGTTGTCGGTTTGGTGTCTGGGATCTGAAAGCTAAATTCTCCTCCAGCGACATCATAATTTCAACATGGTCCAGGGAGTCTAGGGACAGGTCTTCAGAGAAGCGAGCGTCGAGCCCAAGCTAAAAACACTGATAATTTTTAATAAAAATTCAAAATGATTCATATTTCTGGTAAGGCAAAAAGGTGTAATTCCTGACACACCCTGTATTAAAGACTCGACCGCGATCTCGACCAACGACTGTGACCAAGGAGTAACCAAATCTGTAGGAATTCTCTTTCTTTTGTCTAGTGGAAACTGAACCCTGATTTTCAAAATTCCGGAGGGAACTTTCTGCGAACGTTCAATTGAAAGTCGGCTGTAGTTTTGTCTCCCATTTTAGCTGAAAATTTCATTGGTTCTTGCTGCATTTCGACATAAAAGGAAATCTTTAAATTATGGAAACGTCTATATGCACCCAAATGTTGATGTTCAACGGACGGTTGAAGCTTAAAGAAGTAAAACATCTATTTTTGCCTTTATTTTTGAGACATTTTCACTTTTAAACTTCAACCGTCCGTTTCAGCCCTGAAATCCTTTAAAAAAGGCTGACATGTCATTTGTAGAGAAATTATTAGGTTTCGAATAGTGCATTAACTGGTGAGTTTCCGATATTAAAACTTTAAGAAAAGTCAGTATTTATGCGACCAAACCATTTTCCTTAGATTTACATTTGATTCTGACTAGAATCGACACTTTTTGTGGATGATCATAACTTTACCTGGAATAATCAAAAGAAGAGTTTTGACCTACCAAATTGTAGAAGCATATTTGAGTTACTTACATTGTAAAGCTGTTTTTTGATGCAAATGGCTATGCTATAGGGTCAATAAACATGTTTTTACGAAAATGTCGTATCATTATGAAACGCTGATTTTCCGCCATTTCGGCAAAATATTTTTTCTGTTCGAGAAAACACTCCTTTTTGATGGAATGCAATTTTCTGCGGTTTTCCACATGATAGTTAAAAATATAAACAAATTGAACAAAATAATGTTTTGGCAAAAATAGTGTCGTATCATTATGAAACGTACTGTAGTGTGGACCAAATCACTTTGGGACAATTCAATTTAATAGACAAAATTGCAATATTCGGTAACATTACGAATATTGCAAATGATCTTTGCGCAATTTGATTTGGCCCAAATTGAATTGTCCCAAAGTGATTTGGCCCACACTACTCCTGCCCCAAACTTACCTTTCTTAGGGGCCTTATTTTTAACACGGGAACGGCTGATTGTGATGTCGGTTGACGCAGTTTTTCATGCTGAATCCGAATCTATTTGTAGAATTTTCAGTTACTGTGGAAATTTTCGAGAAAAATGCATTTGAAAATTGGTCATTTTGAAAATTTTCAGAAATTTTGGCATGTTGTAACTCAGTCCCTTTCAAACTTTCGAAAATCTTGAAAGTGCATAATAATAGACAGACAATATGTTTGATCACGTATCATTTACTTATTTACCATAATAAAATACCGTCAATAATCAAAAATGTATGAAAAAGTCGAGTCGAGAAAAGTCAACCACCAGCATAACAATTGCCTATAACTTTTCGCAGAGCAATCTTAGTACAGATTTGGTCTTTACAGAGTTGTAGAGAAATAAAAATGCTAACGAATGACACCAAAATCTTTATTGTGAGCTCTCAAAATAACTGCGGAACAAGCTAAAATGTACAGTCGAATAAAAACACGAAATTACGCTTGCCTTTGCAGACTAATAATGCAATTTGTGCAATAACTTGAGTCTTCTTTGAACGATGTTATGCACATAGGCTGTTCGCATGAAAGACACTGCGAAACTGCTGTTTTCTTTAAATTGTGGGGACACAGTACATCTGCCTTTTGCTTTTGCCGTCTGATTTTAGTCATTCTTGTGCCATCAGAAGTAGATCATTTGGCTTTGGATTGGTGAATTAGAGAAGCATTCCACGCATAAGATTTTTTCGACTATATCTTCATTGCACACTCCTCGATGACACTGCTGAAATAAATTTAATAGTAAAGACCGTTTTTATATTATATTTGAAAATGGCTTCACATACTTCACACTCAAACATATTGTTGCTACGGGTGGTCTTCACACAGGACATCGATGTGTTGTTGTAGGCTGCTCACCTAAATGACGCTTACGGATATTTTCTTGATTGGTAGCAATTGTTGGCGTTCTATGTTCATCCAATGATTACTTTGACTTCTTTTTTCTTTTTGTTGCTTCATCAATTGTTGGCTAAGTGTGTAGATAAACGAGCGTCGGTCGCCAATATTTGAGTGCTCAAGTTTTTGCTGCTTTTGGTAAAGAACCCACGCATTCATTGCTCTCACATCTATTAGCCAAGAAAAAATCTAGAAAAATGTAATTTATAAAATTAATATATATGATACTTACCTTGATCGGCCAGCGACGGATGTGAGAGAAAGCAAAGTGTTTTTACCATTTCGTCAAATTGGTCAACACCACTTTTGAGTTTGTTCTAGTCAGCAACCATGGTTGGCTTTTTCTTGACGACGTCAAAAGAAGAATTGTGATGGCATGTTGAATACAAAAAGACGGCTTTCTTTTGGTGGACTTGATACTTCATTAGCGTTTCGTATCCACGGTAGACATACCGCGTATGATTCAACTACGAAAAAGGCATTTTTATTGTTATTTATTTATTTATAGTACCTGTAGCTGCTCAGTGACAAAATCTTTTGGCATCCCTTTTTTGGCATATCTTGATATAAGTTTAGCCTGTTCCGCAGTTATTTTGAAAGCTCACAATAAAGATTTTGGTGTCATTCGTTAGCATTTTTATTTCTCTACAACTCTGTAAAGACCAAATCTGTACTAAGATTGCTATGAAAAGTTATAGGCAATTGTTATGCTGGTGGTTGACTTTTCGACTCTGACTTTTTCATACATTTTTGATTATTGACGGTATTTTATTATAAATAAGTAAATGATACGTGATCAGAAAGCATATTGTCTGTCTATTATTATACTTTCAAGATTTTTCGAAAGTTTGAAAGGACTGAGTTACGGCATGCCAAAGTTTCTGAAAATTTTCAAATGACCAATTTTTCAAATGCATTTTTCTCAAAAAATTTCCACAGTAACTGAAAATTTACAAATAGATTCGATTCAGCATGAAAAACTGCACTAGAATCAACCGACATCACAATCGGCCGTTCCCGTTTTAAACCCATTTTGTAGTTGGTAAGACATTTTGCAGTCCTGGCTAACATGCGCCGGCCTACCTGGATAATAAATAGCGTAGATTACTTAATAAAACTAAAATGTAGCCCGGCCTAAATGAGAACACGGCCTAAAATAGGCCTTTTACTAAAATAGGAAAACGCGTAAAATCAGCATACGGCCCTAAATAGGTCGTATCCTGAAATAGGACTATACGGCATAAAATAGGCTGTCAAAAGTCCTAAAACGGCCTATTTCTTACGATAGGTCGTATATGCATATCCCTCCCTACCCCTAAGCCTGAGGCCTTGTTCACAATGGTGGACTGTAAATTCAACAATCCTCACTCGGAAATGGCCGTAACTTTTTTTAAATTTTCCAAAAATCATTCTTTTGGTGCCATCTTCTATTAGAATAAATACGGTGAGCAGAGGTTTTCTAAAGAAAACTTCAAAGTACACTCGAGTGGTTGGCCTCACATTTTTGATTGATCACACTTGACTTATATGACAATAGGTAAATAAATTCGCAAAAAATAATTGTTAAAGATTTTGATTGCCAAAGACACAGTTCTTGAGCTGGATTGGAAAAGGCCGCAAAGAAAAAGGTAAAGTGCTTCGGAAAGTTTACATGTTTGAATAGGGTACGGGTCCCTACAAGGATATGGTCGTAAAAAGATAAAACCAGCTCACTAGCCTTCACGACTGGTCTTAATTAAAGGTTCGTGTTAACATTGACCAGACCACAGGTGTACCGGGTACAGTCCTTCTTTACACCTACTGTCAAATATATTCGAGTCTCACAAACCAATTATCTGTTAGCGACAGACCTAAAAAAAATTTTCAACCCTCATACTCATTACATAATCCAGCAACAATTGTGAGTCTAAAATTTGACCTTCTCTAAACGATCTTGTGGAAAGCGATCCAGTTCTTGATGGCTTCAGGACTCTGTCCTCAATCTACAAGAGCTTATTAAAAATTATACACAACAGGTGTAAAAGTAATCAACCTCTGTGGTTGTGAGCGGCTTGGGCTGCGAAGTGAAATCTAAGCCCTCTACTTTGGCAAAACACTGCGTTGAGTTCGAGAAGTGCTTCACTGACCAACGCATAGAAAAGCCTGTTGTATCCACATTACTAGTTCTGAAGGCAATAGATCTAATTATACTAGCCGCCTGAACCTTTTTGAAACACTGCAAGGATGTGCCAAACTGCCTGATCTCAAGAGCAGATTTGCTCAAACGACGGAACATTTTTAGATGACTGCTGTAAACACACAGCATTAAGCATGAAAAACAGCCCCAAACTTGTGCAAAAAGCAATTCCACGTTCTAACGCTCGCCACCACAACAAAGACACGCGACAAAATAAGCAACACTTTTATTTTTGACTCGAAACAACAAAAGATGATTGGCTTTCAACAACAATAAAATGATTCTTTTCACTTGTGATGCTTGCGCATGTTAGTGAGGATGGTCTGGATTTCATCACGCTTTCGCTTGGCACGGGTGTGCTGACCAACACGTCTCTTCAGAAACTTCAGAGCCTTCTTGTCCTTGCTGAAAATTGAGGTTGATAATAGTTGGAAGTTGAGACATAGAATACAGTCAAGTCTTTACACAGTGTCTGACAAACGGCAGGCAAAAGTCTAACAGTTCTCAAGACCTGACTGCACAGAGAATCAAAACAAACCTGATACGGAGCAACTCCATGACACGACGTTCGTAGGGAGCAAAGCCAGTCACTTCTCGCACCAATTCACGCACCACACGACACTTTTTCGAGAGACGACCTTTGTGACGAGACTGACGCACTTTGCGAGGATTCTTGGTCAACTTGTGTCCCTTGTCCAATCCAACGGCGAGGGCTTGCACGGCAGCAGATTCTATCATCTTTCACTTCTGGAAAAAACTTTCATTACACCTATTTAAAAGCTCGACAATTCTTTTCAAATATCTAGAGAGCGTATGACTCAAAAACAAATCACAAAAAAATGAAATAAGGACTTTTATTGCGAAAATATTTCAGACAAAATATGCACGAGTGAAAAAGTAGGATCAGCAAAGTGTGAAGACATGAACAAGTCAATCCTAGGCCAGACAGACAAAATATTATCTTGGAAGGAATTTTTCGTCATAGCCATTTGCACAAATTCTGTTGTCCAATGCACATGATATATTCGCTGCCCAGGCTTTCTTTTCGTTGAAACACACGCTGAAACAAATTTGGTTAATTTGATCAAATGGTAAATATAGGATGTCTCACTAATTTCTGACGATTTCAAGAGACCATAACATATTGTGGAAGCCAAGTTCGATAGAAATTTGTTGCGGTCGTCATCGCAAAATATACATTTGATTTGGTATACTACAGTCGACTCTCGATAAACAAGCACCCCTAGAGACCAGCGTGGCCGGTTTATCGCGGTTTGCCGGATTATCGGGGCTTCATTTCCTTTTCTAATTCTCTATAACTAGCCTTTTTCACAGTGTCGGTTACTGGAGTGTTGGTTTATTGGGGTGCTGGCTTGTAGAGAGTTAACTGTATGTCTAAACACGATTTTTGGCTAGCTTTTTGGCTGAGGATTTAGGTTTAATTATTCCGTAGGTTAAAATCCCAAATTCCGATTTGCAGACCAAAAAACTGTGTTTTGGGCATGATATACCAAATAAAATGTTTTTTTGAGTAAATTGCGAAAAATTAAAATTCAACTTTTACAAAAATTATGGCTGCTTGAAATCGTGAGAAGTTCTGGGGACACACCATAATTTGATAGAAATTCTTCACTTACTATTCATCTGGATCAGCCGAACGCGACTCTTTTTCACTACTCTTGACCACTGGCATGGAGTCCATGTCCTGGAGAAACCAGCCATATCTCACCTAAAAATATATCATTTTCAGATCCATCCCGCCATTTTTTGGTTCCGCAAACAAACCTTTCTAGACTCTGAAGTTGGCAAAGAAAGCATTTTGGGCTTAGGTGTTCTCTTACTTCTGAGTGGCTGAGATGATGATGAGGTAGAAGGAGCGGGCGAGGTTTTGGAGGATGGGGCGCTATCTTCTTGTACACCGACCTTCTTTGCACTATTGCTTGCGGTTGGAACACTCTTTATGGGTTCGCACTCAATTGTGCTTGATTTGGTGGACCTGACTTCTCTGGGAGATGCTGCTTCAGGCGAATACACCCTCGCTGGACGCTTTCTGGATGTGCGGAGGGAGTAGCCTAAAATTTTTTGGAAATCAAATTGTTAACGTAAAGGTTTTAGGTGGTAATTCTTTTTGCCCGTAGCATACTCGTTTTTGCCCGTTAATTTTTTTCTTTTATGCCGTAGAATTTGAATTTTATGATCAAAAAAGGACTTGGATAGCTCAGAATCCCACTCGACAGTGGCCAAAAGCCACTCGAAGTTTTTGGGGGGTTTACTAAAGGGGAAGTAAACAATTTGCTTAATTCCGATTGCGCGCATCAGAATGCCACTATGATCGGCTCGATCGCCCAGAATCCCACTCTCAACCATTTCGAGCCATCTAAAACCACCCTAAAAACGGGTTCAGCGTAGTTAAATGCTGGTCGGGAGTGGTCTAAAGTGGTTTAGGGTAATTCTGAATGATTTAGGGGGAAATACTGGGCGATTGAGCCGATCGTAGTGGCATTCTGATGCGCGCAATCGAATTTTTGCAAAAAGTCCACTCCCCCTTGAGTTGTTTGAACTTACTTGTCCTACAACGATATTTGTGTCGCAAAATATTTTCATTGGCCGAGTGTCTTTTTATTTATATTTGCTCTCGTAAACGCGTAGTGTTTTATGTTCAATTAACAAATGTTTTACAGATATAATGAGAACTTCAATTATTGATGAGAAAAACAACAGGAGGGACCGAGCTCTTTTTCACGAAAAAACAACAGAGGGGACAACAAAAACACAGGGGGGACCGAGGCATATTTTGGACACGGATTCTCCACCAGAGCCGAACATTCTTTCCTTATTTCATGATTTTAGCAGAATTGGTTTAATGTCTGGAGTGATGAGAAAAGCAGGCTCGGTGTGGCAACACTCAATTCACTTGTGTTCGTCAAATGTGATGTAGATTGCTCAAAAATGCACGATTTGTTTGTTATCGATCAAGATTTGTTGAAAAAGGCACGTGGTGTTGAGAAGCATATTGGGGAATAAAGATGTTCATATTTATACGTTTCTTTAAAAATGCCACCTTTTGGCTAAATTTCGCCACCTTTTTTGAAATTTGAGTTAACCACCCTGCTGGTTAGCCCCAATCCCGGTCTTGGATACGCTTATGGTTCTAGATATCGACTGTAAGTTAATTATAAATCAAATTTCAACTATAAATGCAACTTTTTTGACAATTGGACAAATAAAAAATTCTCAGTAGAAAATTATTGATTTTCGAATGTTTTCTTCTATCTCTCTTCGATATTTGAATTGGTGCAGTTTAAAATAGCTGCAGTTGAAAACAAAATGGGTGAATATCTCGTTGAAATGTGTGAATTACCCGTCACACCTATTTCTTATCATAAATAATAATATTTCTTTCCAATAGTCACCCCTCTGATTCAAAATCGTGTTCTTGGCATTGCGTTTTAACCCACTTTCAATTACTTTTCTCAGGCAAGTTACCACTCATTCTGTAGCTCATCTCACTGACTACAAAACGGGTGGTAACTTGCCTGCGATGAATCTTTAAAAAGTGGGTTAAAAACGCAATGCCAAGAACACGATTTTGAATCAGAGGGGGTTGGCTCTATTAGAGGAAATACGGTATATTGTTTTTTTTTTAAATTCGAATTTGACGGGTTAAAATAAATTTGACGGGACATTCACACTTTTGAAAAGTGTTTTCGATTTTTCAGACATTTAAAGTTTTCACCAACCTTCCCCCTTACAGTCAATATGCATTGATCCAACTTCAGGGGTGAAGTTTCAATAAATTCAGTGTCAAATTGGTCTTCTTTGAGCTAGCCCGATTTTCTCGTACCAGACTTTTGTGAAAAATGATCAAAGTAGAGGAATACATGAAAAGAATAAAAAAGAAAACCCTCAAAAAAGCTATCGATTGAAAGCTCTCAATTTGTTCACAAAAGTTTTTTGGATTTTTATAATTTTTGGGATTGCAAAATTGGCTAAATTGAACTTAACCCCCACCAGTCAATTCAGCTTGGGGGACCAAGGCAAAATTTTTTTTTCACATTTTTATACCAATAATTATTTTGCATAAAAATGATTAAAGGACCTGACCTCTTCCTAGTCATGGCAATTTGTAATTTTTGAATTGGCGGGGGACCATCCTAATTTGTCAATAATGTTTTCGAATTGTTTTTGTGTGCATTTAAATTTTGAATCTTACTTATTGGTCAATATAGAACAGTTACTGCCTGTAGATAACTGTAGAGCAATGGAAGTAGCCTAACTTGTCCGATCTGGCAATGTCAAGCAACGTTGTGCTCGACTAGTGGATGGTTCAAACAAATTTTAAAGGTTCAAGTGTGCCGCAAAATTACTACGAAAATGTGTTTTCCCAACAAAATTTTGCCTTGGTCCCCCAAGCTGAATGAGTGGTGGGGGTTAGGTTCAAGTGTGCCGCAAAATTACTACGAAAATGTGTTTTCCCAACCAAAATTTTGCCTTGGTCCCCAAGCTGAATGAGTGGTGGGGTTAGGTTCAAGTGTGCCGCAAAATTACTACGAAAATGTGTTTTTCCCAACCAAAATTTTGCCTTGGTCCCCAAGCTGAATGAGTGGTGGGGTTAGGTTCAAGTGTGCCGCAAAATTACTACGAAAATGTGTTTTTCCCAACCAAAATTTTGCCTTGGTCCCCCAAGCTGAATGAGTGGTGGGGGTTAGGTTCAAGTGTGCCGCAAAATTACTACGAAAATGTGTTTTTCCCAACCAAAATTTTTATTTATTGTGTAAAAGTATCCAAAGAAGTGAACTAACCACTTGAATTCGGTGTCCTTGCATTTTGAGTGGCTATGGAGCAGCTTCCTTGACTAGAATCCACATAGCTTTTGCTACAACTGGGCGATTCAGCAACTGATGACTTCTCCTCCACTTTTGGTTGACTAGCAGAAGACTGGCCAACTTTATCTCCTTTAAAATTATCAAGAGATTTTAGCAAGTCTTTGTCGATCCTCACAAAGTTTTTCGCGTCAAATGGTCGGAGTAGCTCTTCAAACGAAGACAATCAACAAAAAAGTGGGGGAGGAAACAGTTACATAAGTGGAAGCAACGTACCAGGACTGGGATCTTGGGAATTCGCTGCCTTTTCGTTCTCTTCCATTCTTTTGGACCTCCTGGTTATCATGGCCGAGTAGGGCAGGTGAAACAAGCGGTAATTTGTAAGACGATATGAAAAAAAATAATAAATAAATAATAATACTGGGAGAAAATCAGCTAGAGTTGGTATATTTTTTGGTTGGTTAGTAAACTACAGTACCAAATTTTAGTGTAATTCCAGTCAGGATAAAAAAAATTAAACTAAATTTAAATGGTAATTTCAGTGGCTCATACTGATTTGGTCTGCGACGATTGGTGTTGGAGACCTCAAAATGCGAGATTTTCAACTTCAGCTTGACTTTTCGGTGTTAAATTAAAAACAAATAAAAAATCTGTTTTCACAACTCACAATCAAATTTTATTTCTACATCTTTTGGCATGGTTGGATTTTCTATAAAAAATTGCCCTGACTGCGTAGGTGGGTGCTTGAAAAAATCTCGCATTGCTGTTGGGGCAAAAAGGGGCCCTATATGAGAATGGGATTGTTATTTTGCCTTGGTCCTCCCTGTTGTTTTTTTATGAATTTTTAATCAAATCTTTATTCAAATCTACAACAGACTTTAAACGCCCACATGTAGAACAATTGAAGGGACACTGGCAAAGATAAATTCGAATTCTCGAAGACGACTTACTTCTAATTGACTTATTTGAGCACAAGAAAAACTGGCCCCTAACGGCGCCATACAATAACGGTGAGACTGACTGAAGAATAACTTCGAGTTCGTAAAATTCGAATATTTCAAAAAGGCAGCAATTCTAATAATAACGCTTTTTTCCGAATATTTTGCGTAATTTTCGAAGGTAAATGAAATTTGACGTAAAATTTTTCGGAGTTCCGAGTTATCTCCCGATTTTAAAGGGCGAAATATCGTCGCTAGTATTAGACATCCAATACTCAAAAGATAGAGAAAGAGTTCTAGTATGGGGCCCTGAAAAAATCAGAACGAATGATAAGACATGTCGTGGGTAACGATTGAAAAGAAAAAAAACAAAAACAAAGCGTGACGGACACCAAAAAAATCACTCCATCGTAATACTAAGTAGAGATTGAGCATTTGAAAAATATCGATATTAAGAGCGGAAACAGCGGTACCGAAGCATGAACCGAGTTAGTTCCCCAATTACCTGGAGGGTAGTAGGACGGCACTAGTTAAATACCTGAACTACTATGTAGATACCCTAACCAAGTAGGTAACACCACTTGGATATCATTACCTAATTACTGGATATTACAAGCCATGTACTGCTGCCGAGGTAGTACTAGAAGTACCAACATCCATGTATCACTACCTAATTTTTACCACTTCACACATATACCGGGATGCCTCACTACTAATTCTTAGGGAACCTGAATTATAGGTTGCCGTACGCTCCAGTAACCAAAACATGAATTTCGAAGCTGATAGCGCCATCTTTTTTTACGGTGTGTAGGCATCTTTGGGATGATGATATAGTGGTTTTCTTATCCACCCTGCGGCTTACTGATGCTCTAAAAACTTTTTTGCTAATAAAGTCTGAGAAAACGCAGTCTTGAGTAGAAAATTAGGCATATTTGAAATTGGTGCCCAGATAAAGGTGCCCAAATGAGGGTGGCCCAAATGAGGATGCCAAAAAAGGGTGACTAAGTGAGATTTTCCAAAATGAGTCGTAACGTACCAATCTAGCCTTCGACTTTGTTGGTGTATTGATCCAGCAAATTTGCAACTGGCTTTTAGAAAAATGACTTCAAATAACAAGGCTGATTTTCAAGACAATAATAAGGCAATTCAAAATATAGTGAACACAAGATGAATAGACGGTAAAGAGACGTTTCATCACCTTTTAGACAAATGTCCAGAAAGCGGTGAACCGCTAATTTTGCCTTGGTCTCCACTGTTGATTTTTTTTTGTATTTTTTGCTAAAAAGAGCTATTCTAATAGTGTCTAACATGATTCTGGTTTCAAGGTTCATTATCTTCACTGAAATTAATCCCACAACTTTTCTATATTTTTCAAAGTATGGCGCACGAACTTTATTTGATCATAAAGATTTCAAACAACAATGACAACAATTGAACAGTTAAAACAATTTCGAAATGACTGTTGGCAAATGTTATTGGAATCCAATACTCGAGTACATCAGCACATTGACTTGGAAAAGCTTTGAGGCTGCAGAAAAGTCCATGTCCCGAGCATAGCTTTCAACATCTGTCGAGTCTTTGGCTTCTACGCTAACATTCTTGGGTTCTTGTGTGGTTTAGATCACACCTTCAATTTTTTGTTTTTCAGTGCAAATTTGTGTTGAAAAATAACGAATCTTTTCGTTTAAATTCTCGCCAAAAAAACTTTAGCAGCGACTATTTTTTGGGAGTACGAGCAGTTTTTCAGTTTGTCATTTTTTCGGAGCTTCATGATTTTTTGTGGTCTTCATTTTCTTCAATGCTCTGAATTAATGTTTTATGTTTCAACTTCAATCTGGCCAAGCTCTATGAAAAATGGTCACACATTGTTGAGTTGTATGCTTGTGAATAATAAATATATTCAAATTTGCACCAAAAATCAAAAAACTGAAGGTGTGATCTAAACCATAGAAGTACCCATTCTTGACATCTTTTCCTCGGGTTTCTTCGTCAGTCATCAGCAATTTGCACCAGTTCTCTCCGATGTGTTCAGCAAGGAACTTAGCGATGTTCTTTCTGATGAGGCCGTGGTGATCTGGAGTGCCCGTTAGTCCAACGGATAGAGCTCTAAAATAATACAAGTAATTATTGCAATTTCCGTCACCTACAATGGAAAGCACGCTTGCTGGCTTGGCACATTTGGCATTGATGTAAGTGAAAACTCGATTGAAAGGATTGGTAGCTCTGTATTCGATACCTACAATAAGATGATAGAAATAGAGTCAATAAATGAGAGTTCTCACCAAGACTTGAACAAATAGATTCTTGAAATTTTGTTGAGGGGGGGGGATTAAACAACAAGGCACCGATTTTTTGCGTTTTGATTGGAATTTCCTCGACACTTGAATGCTTTCTTTTCTTCACTGGCACAACATCCGTCAAAGCAGTCTTCCTCTTTCGAGCTACTTTTTCGTAGACCGGTTCCCCCACATTTGACATCAATCAACCTGCTCGGCGGAGGAAAGACCTGCATTCAGAGAGCACATCAACCGATTCAAGGCTTTTCTTGTTTTTTTTCCCTGAATCAATAAAATTAAAATTCAGTAAGAGTTTAGAAGTGAATAATTCACATCAAATTCAGCCCACAAATCATCTAACTCTTTGTACATTTTGGATTTTGGCTTGACTTTGGCTCTTTTTTTCAACTTAACAATTCTTCGGTTTTGTTGATACTCGATGGTGTGAAGCAAGTGGAACAATGGAGCATATCCTGGCCGTCGAAGAGATCCCGGATGACTAAAACATTTCAATAATATAATTGCCTAAAAATTAAAAATATATTACCGTTTAAGAAAGGAATGAAATATTTCGCAAGCATTATTGGTGCGCCCAGATTGACTGTAGAAATTCCACAGCTAAAATGGCTTCTGATCCTCTCTAGATCAAAGTAAGTAGCAAATTGCTAAAGCTTATCAATATGACAGAAATATAAGCAGGTATTTCACCTTCATTTTCTTTTTATCTAAATCATATACCGTATTCTCTCTAATAGAGCGGCACTCTCCATTAGACCGGCACTCTCTAATAGAGCGGCACCCCCTGAAGGGTTTAGAAAAAAATGAGCGAATTATCTATTGTATTATGAACTTCGATTTGTCAAATAACCGCATTTTTACTTGAATTTTGTGATTTCGAAAGCAGTCGTAAATTAGTGTGCGACAATAACTGCACAAGAATCAGTACCACTGTATATTTTATTTTTCGAGGTATCCATATTACACAATTTTATGCGTACAAAAATGAGCAGTATCGGCCACGAAGAATCAGAAGTCGAGTCAATTGTGGAAAGCCAAGGATCAAACTCGTCAAGGAAACGAAAGGCTTATTCCATTGAAAAGAAGCTCGAAACCATCGATTATGCTAAGAAACTCAATTCTAAAAAAGCAGCAAGTGACTAGTTTGGGATCAGCCGCTCTATTGTGCAAGATTAGGTCAAGCAGGAACAGGAGCTTCGTGATATGTCGTAAGTGTTGAAATCAGCTGTGTTCGGTGTGTCGATGTTGAGTTAGCCAGTTGGGTTCGAGAGCAAAGAGCGGAAAAAAAGAAGGTATCAAGACGGATCCTGAAGCAACAGGCGGTCAAATTTTTTGTTCAACACGCCGAAAGTGACAAAGAATTCAAGGTATAATTTTTCTTTTAAAAGAAAGTCTCGATCATGACCATCGTTTTCTCAATTAAGGCTAGTGAAGGATGGTTGCAAAAATTCATGGACCGTTACAAGTTTTGATCTCGCGTTCCAACTACTGTGTGTAGAAAAGCCTTGAATCGGTTGATGTGCTCTCTGAATGCAGGTCTTTCCTCCGCCGAGCAGGTTGATTGGTGTCAAATGTGGGGGAACCGGTCTACGAAGAGTCAAAGTCAAAAAGGTAGCTCTAAAAGGTAGCTCTAAAAAGGTAGCTCTAAAAAAAGGTAGCCAGATGTCATGAACACTATCTCTGGCGTAGGTTTTTTTGGGCATTAGCTTTCAGCATAACTCAATGTGGATATCATCAAAACAAGATTAGGAAAATGATTAGCCTTGATTGACGGACAGTTGTCACACTTATTTTGGTTTGCAATTGCCGTTATTCTACTATTCACACAGATAGAATATTTTTGTTTGATATGTGTCTGAACTTGCCCTTGGAAACATGGAATGATGTGGTGCAATATTTTGATCTCTCTACTTGCTTCAAGTGCAAAATTTTCCCCTAGAAGCATAACTTTTTTGACAGCTGGTCGCATTGTTGTTTTGCTAAAAGTTATTGTATGCCATATCGTATTCATTAAAAGTTCATTTACAATTTTTGCTTCTAGGGTAAACAGCCTGCGATTCGTAAGATTAGGTCTTTGCTAAGTCAAATATGCTGCGATAATGAATTCAATGACAAGCACTACAGTTACATTTGTGACATGGTAATTTTGAAAATTAGTGATTTGTGGCGTTCAAAGATTATGTTTTAGGTGCAATCGGCAGCCACTTGTTTTGATTTGGACTTCGACCCTGATGCCGAATACGTGGGCTTGGAAAAGCAGTATGCAAAGATGATGACGATGTTCCAAAAACGCATGTGGACCACAGAGGACTCTGCAATGGTAATTAGATTTACTCTACATTCTTCAGAGACTTGTTGACATTAATTTAAGCCTCGAAGCAACATTAACTCCGCAATTTTGGACTTGGTACAGAATATTGAGCGCAGCGTTGCCTTTGAGGGCTATCAGGCCCATCTGCTTTACATGACCGTAATTTTTCTAAATGTTCTTACCAAGCTGTTTTTTATACTTTAGATTGCCGGCTTTTACTCCGCCTTTGATTCTCTACAAGTTGTGTGTGACAATGAAAATGTGGCTCTATCAAACAGCATGAGTTTAAGCTTTAGCTAATCGGGCTGTCGTCCAAGTGGAAAACCTCTGTTCAAACATTTGGCTGTGGGAACATGTGCGCACTGAAGACTCGATCAAGGTTAATTCATAAATTGTAACCAAGAGTCTATACTAGTTGTCTTTAGGTACCGAAACAGCGATGTCATAGGCATCAGCGAAAAGATGTATTTGTTTGAGATGAGTATCGCGGTAACCTACTCTTCAATCTTTTTAAAAATATTCGTTTTATTTGCAGTGCACCAAAAGAAGAGTGGAAGACTCTATTCTCCCGTGGACGAAGGCTTGCAAGCAATGGAGCGGAATTGATTGTGATGCGCTTTTTGAGTGGAGCGCGGAGACTAAAAAGAGTGTGGATGATGGCCATGTCAGGCGCTTTAAAACTATCTCTGTTTTATTCTTGATAACCATAATTTTTAGGTTCTCCTAGTTGGCCAGAGTTCTCAGAGGGATGCTTCCAAGAAAAGGCAGCTGTTCGTCAACTTGATGAAGATGAAGTCCGATCCTTTGCAGACTCTTATTGGCTTCACTGGTGCTTCTCATCCAAATTACGTTCAATCGTCTGAGTCCGTTCTCTCACATTTCTACGTTGGTGGATATATGATTGTCATCCAAAGGTTGCCGGTGAGATTACAAAGCTTTTTTACCTGCAGAATGTGAGCGCTGGTATCACTGCTGGACTGAGCGAGATGAAAATGACTGAAATGGCGAATGTAGGTTGGACAGTTCAGAGCCTGAAGAAACTGAAGAATCATCTGCTGTGAGAACATTACATCGTTACTTGAATATCTGTCTGACATTTTTGGAATGCAATAAAGTTATTTCGTCATGTTGGCGTTTGAGATGTCTTCGCAGGGGTAAGCTCAGGCCGGACTATGCCGTAATTTTAGGTGGACCTTTTGTCCTCTTTACAAATTTTCAAATAGGCGTTCCATTCTTCGGACCTGTTGTTTTTTTTGCAGACAACTTAGACTGCCTTATTATTGTCTTGAAAATCAGTCTTGTTATTTGAAGTCATTTTTCTAAAAGCCAGTTGCAAATTTGCTGGATCAATACACCAACAAAGTCGAGGGCTAGATTGGTACGTTACGACTCATTTGGGAAAATCTCACTTAGTCACTCCTTTTTGGCAACAAAGCAAAAAAGTTTTTAGTGCATCAGTCGGCCACAGCGTTGATCAGAAAACCACCAGGCACTGAAGCGTCAGTAGCAGGAGCCAAAAGACATCTGTCTTCCAAAGCACCTATTTTTGCCAACTGAAGGCAGAAAAGGGGTATGACAAGGAAAATACCCGAGGTGTGTTTTTTTGAGGAAGAGCGATGATATTTTTCATTGTGTATTCTTGTAGAGCACCTCCAGGTTGCAAGTAAAGGTAATTGCGCCGACCCCGCGTGATAATGAGAAAAGTGTGTTGAAGTTATCATTTGTCCATGATACGGGTATCATAGTTTTTGACTAGAGTTCAGAATTTCCCGCTCCTCCTAGCGCTTTTTTTTTAAATTTTCTTCAAAAGGCAACCACCCGTACATTCGTAATTCTTAGCCTCTGAATAAGCACGGACACACTTGATTTTCAAAAAATCAAAAAGGTTTTTTTTTTTGTGTAGCCTTGATCCCCTTAAAGGAGCATGCCCGTGCGTTACACGGTGAAATTTGAATTTCCAAAAGGCGGGGACCACTTTAATGCGTGAGACCAAAATAATTCAAATTTTCATTTTATCGTATTTGCGCAAAATACAATTCTTCTTCTCAAACTCGCTTCCAAAAACTCGCATCCTCATTTTCAATAAAGTTAACCATTTGTATCAAATTCTGTGTATTTTAGCTCGTGCAAATTTGAAGACGTGATGATGAAGATCCAACTCAAGGAATGACGAACAAATCCTCGAAGTGGAACGAAACGTGATCCGTCTCGTCCACATTGAACACCATGTTTCAAGGTTGGTAGTACATAGATTATTGCTGCTGGTTTTGTGTTATGCTAAGCATTTTGCATGTTTTGGGAATGGTGTTCAGCAGTGAAGTAATCATTGTTGTTGTGTTATTCTTCACGTTTTAGATCTTGGACTGGATGCCGGAGACGCTGACATGTTGAGCGAACCAATAACACTGGACAAGGTCGACATCCGATGCTGGCCAGGGTGATCGAGTGGTGCAAGCATCCGTGAATGACCCGCTGCCAACTGCCAAGGACGCGGAGATGGATGAGCCACGTACCGACGATATTCCGTATGCACTTTTCAGCTGAATAATTATTAAACTGGAAATCGCCCTTTACAGAGCTTGGGACGTCGAATTTCTCAAGGAGCTTGACAATGGCACGCTTTTTCAACTCATCATGGTCAGTTATTATACTGTTTGTGGAAGAGGAAGTGAGTACTATACAGAAAATCCTGTTGACTTTTCAGGCTGCTAATTATTTGGAAGTGCGAGGCTTGTTGGATTCGGCGTGCAAGACTGTTGCCAATATGATCAAGGGAAAGAAGCCGGAAGAAATCCGCAGCCTGTTCAACATCGTAAACGACTTTACCCAGATGAAGAAGCTAAGGTCTAGTTTAGTCTATCTTGTTTGCATAATATTGTCTTCAGATTCGTGCAGAGAATGGCTGGGTTGAAGATTAGAATTGTGGATCTGAAGAAAGTCAACATTTTTCTGAATTTCTATAGTTGTCTTGTTGTTACCGATCGGAATTTTCGCTGTTTATTGGGCAATAAATTTATTGCGAATTTATGAGTTTTTGTCGCGTTGGAGGGTTAGACTTTTTTAGCTTCTCATTTATGTGCTATTCTGCAGCAAGCATGTGCGTGCAAGCCTAATCGTATAACTTGGTCGAGCCGCGTATCGTGTACCACAAAATTACAGCCTAGTTGAAGAATAACCCAATTAAGAACTTACCGGTTGAAGAATATGCCAGAGGGTCCCTGATAACGATTTTTGGGACTTGATGATAGTGATAGGGAAACATTAATTCTCCACCTGTTATGATAATGATATGATAAAGCCGTCAAAATGAAGGTGAGTGAAAGTGGGGCTAGACTATAGAATCCCCCAGACAGCGCAAAATTTACTTATACCGAAGGGGAGGGATTCATGAATATATATATAGGTCAATTGTTACAGTGATTAGAAGTTGTTACAGTGTTAGAAGAATACATGGTTGCATGAGCACGTGAAAATACCGAAAATGAAAACTTTAAAATCGAGGAGAGTTTAACAAAAGGTGGACTGAAAACTATGAAAAATTGCAAAAAAGTTTTTATCGGGACCAAAACAGTAAACAATAAAGGCATAACAACTAATGAGATTCGTATAAGATTATTGACGACTCGTAATAAATGTAACAGACGATTGCCCACAAAAGACTTCCACAGAATGAGAATAAGAAACTCAGGCGGAAGGATTGCGGCAGTGCCATCACCAGATCCACAGAACCAGACAAAAAGTAGGAGATAGCACACGGCATATACCAGCTCACCATGCGTTTCTTTACATGGTTGGTATGGTTTACATGGTCTTTACATTACAAAATTTTCAAAACAATTGCGCAGCACACGTCTGATATACGACAGCAAATACGATAAATGAAAATTTGAATTTGAATTATTTTGGTCTCACGCATTAAAGTGGTCCCCGCCTTTTGAAATTCAAATTTCACCGTAACGCACGGCATGCTCCTTT